>CM046855.1:49019292-49099888 GCA_025617745.1 Heliocidaris erythrogramma | reverse complement strand
CCTCCACAGCTGAGCTGCTAGGGCATTCAGAGCAGGCGAACGAGTGCCCCCTGCCGATTGATATATGCCGCCACAGTAACATTGTCCGTGAGAATCAGAACCGAACGACTGAAAAGTCGATTTCTGAAATGGAGTAAGGTCAACAGAACTGCCATGAACTCCAGGACATTGATATGGAAGAGTCCCAAAAGGAGACCAACTCCCCGCAACGTGCTGCCGTTGCAGTGTCCTCCCCACCCAACCGAGAGCGTCCGTCGAAATCGATATCGACGGAAGAGTGGTAGAGAAGGGCCTGCCTCGCGCGAGAAACACCTCGCTCGTCCAACAAGAGAGAAGAGACTTGATCCTTATTTGTACTGGAATCCAGACCAAAAAATAGTCTTTTCCCAGCTTGAAGAACCTGAGGAGATGTCTCTGAAAGGGTCTCATGAGGAGCCGGCAGTCCTCTAAGACATCGACTAGACTGGCTAGAAAACCTAGGAACTGAAGCCACTGTCTGACCGAAACTCTCCTGGCCAGCAAGAGCTTGCGAGCCGCAGAGACAAAGGTGAGAATCCTGTCTCGACTGGGCCGAGACAACTGATTCCTTATGTCTAACACCGCCCCCAGAAAAACTGGGTTGCGAGTGGGAACTAACTCTGACTTTTCCCAATTTATTAGGAAATCTAAGTCTTGAGTAAGAGAGACGAGCAAAAGAGTCTCGTTCAACAGACGATCGCGCGACTCCGCAAGGAGAAGCCAATCGTCCAGGTAACAAAACAACCGCCGGCCGCGACGCCTCCGAGAGGCCGCTAGCACCGCTACAACTTGAGTAAAGACCCGAGGGGCCGGGCGCAGCCCGAAGGGAAGAGCACGAAAACGGAAAGTCTCCGAGAGGAAGGAGAACCCCAGAAGATCGCGAGATGCGCGATGAATGGGAATGTGAAAGTACGCGTCCTTGAGATCTATCGAGACCGCGTAGTCTTCCTTCTTGATCAACGGAAGAATGGAGGCAAGAGTCTCCATCCGAAAATGAACCGGAGGAATGAATTTGTTTATTCTTTTCAGGTTCAGTATTAAACGAAGTTTTCCCGAGCGCTTGGGAATAACAACGAATGGAGAAAGGGAAAGAGACGGCCTGTCTCTTACCCTTTCTATAGCCCTCTTTTCCAGAAGAGACTCGATCTCCTTTGAAGCACGAGATGGAGACAGGGCAGACATGGGAGGTGACCGAATTCTTATCGCCCCTCCGGGGGAGTGAAGCGCAAAGATCTATGAAGAACCGTCTCGCACGACGGAGAGAACAAACGCTTCCCCGGAGATGGCCTCCCAAGCGGGGAGAACGCATGAAGTCGGCCACCTACCACATTCGGTCGAACAAGCACTCAGGGAAAAACATCAAAAACCAGGCTTGGTCTTCTGTGAAGCCATCGCCTTACCACGAGTACCTCTCGAGATGCCCCTGCCACGACTCCCTCTCCCACGAGAAGGAGCTGGCTGGGGCTCAGGAGGCGGGACCCTAGACACGCGCCTGCGCCGACCCGAAACGGGACCAGCAGGTCTACGCTGAACAGGGGCCCGCGCTGGCTTAGAACTAGCGTGAAAATGCTTAGTCATATCCGTAATCTGCTTACGTGCATCAAACTCTCTCTGAAACACCGTAGCGAAATTACCACCAAAACGCGAAGAACCCCGAGACGGAACGTCTCGGAGAAGTTGAGGAATGCCCGACTCTCCAACACGCAGTGCCGAGAGAGCCGAGGTCGTGCGACGGAACGTAACCGAAGCAGCTGCGGTGGAAAGCTGTGACCACTGCAGACAGAAAAGAGTATGCAACAGGTCGACAATAATCAGCTTGTCACCATCGGCAACATTCAACTCCTCCGCCCTGGACCTAAGGTCGGAGAGTAACCCCTGAAAGGCCGACCAGATCTTATCCTCCGCCTTGAATGCAGCGGAGGTAAGCGGATTAATCGCCCGCAGACGTCGACCAACCTCTAAAATCTCGGGAGACAGAGTTTTAGTCTTAAAAAAGCTTGTCTTGTTCCTGAGAACAAAAGGCAAAGGCTTTACCCTTGACCGCATTAGGGCGTTCAATCAACAACGCTGCCTCAATGCGATCATACTCCAGCTTGAAAACCTCCTCAAGAGCGAAACCCTCGGAGGAATCCTGCTGCTTAACAATGTGAAGTCGAACCCTGCGCGCGGGTTGACTGAAGCTCAGGGCGATATTTGGACAACAAAGCAATCGCTTCCAACCCGCAGAGAGCGAGCGATTGAGAGTCCGTCTGCCCAAGCGATTCGTGAACCGAAGCTTGAGAGGCCGCATCCAAATCTGGTTCCACTTGAGTGGAAAGAGACAAAGGAACGCTAACAAAGGCCTCCGCAGGTAGAGCCCTGCATGGTTGAACAAAAGTCTCCTCGCCCGGCGGAGCCCCGAGGGCAGCTGGGATAGGAGGTACATGCGGTTCCGACTCAGACAAAGAGGAATCAATCACAAAGGGTTGATTAGACTCAAAGCGAGTTCCCTGAATAGGGACAGAAGTCATGGTTGAGGTATCCGGTACAAAGGACCAGCCCTGACTCTGAGCAAAAGCCCGCATCATACTGAACGTGTCAGCTTGAGCGGAGCTAGCTGGGTTTATAGCCAGACCAGACGGGCAAGAGGCCGGCAAAGCCTTGCCACTTTTTGCCTTCTTCTTGGGTCTTTTTCTTGGCTGGCTCGACAAAAGTCGTAGCTGAAACCCTTTTGTTAGAACGCTTAATCGGATTCGTTCGGAATCCCGAAGCGTCTTCGGAAACGCGAATCGATCCCTCTGCGGAGGGACGTTCGCTTCCCATGAAGGGATTGGAGCGCTCATGGCGTAAGCCTAGAGAATCGTCCAATTCACCCATACTAGCTAAGCAAGAAGATGCAGTAGCCATAGGTTGGGAGCTAAAAACTCCCGGTGCGTGGGCAAACCGAGATGACTCGGTATGTGCCCGATGACTACTAAAGGTATGTGAACCCGCTATTGAACCGCTCGAAAGCAGTAATAGGGGAGCACTAGTAGTCACGCACTCAGGTGAAAACACCTGTTGCTCCGAAGAGCGTCCATAATTGTTAGCTCGAGCATTCCCATCAGCTGTCGATGACGACAACCCGGGAAGTACTCGTTCCCCCATTGGCGTCTGCCGGGGGCTAGGGTTTGTGAACCCAGACCAACATTGTTAGCTCGAGCATTCCCATCAGCTGTCGATGACGACAACCCGGGAAGTACTCGTTCCCCCATTGGCGTCTGCCGGGGGCTAGGGTTTGAGAACCCAGACCAACATGGACTAAGCCCGTGGGTTGCCCTGCAGTAGTGGAGCGCGTCTCCCCTAACGGATCAGAGCGAGTGAACGCTACCGTACGGGAAACAGCCGCCCCCCCCTCTGGTCTCTGCGACCGGGGGATTGGATTCGAGATATCCAAACCACTAGAATCTGATGCCACCCACCCCGAAGCCACGGGCTTCGGGGTTGACAATCCCGATTCAGTTAACGCCACCCGTCCCGAAGCCGCAAGCTCCGAGACTGGCAAACTCTGCAGGGAAACGTCACTAGGCAACTTACCCTTAGCCCTCCTCCCTCCCCTGTGTACCGAAGTACTCGGGGGAGTTCTGGAAGGCCGAGTCGTCTTGCTAGACGACTCTTCGGAAGAAGCAGGTCTCCTTGACCTAGCTGCTTCTTCTTCCGAATCCATAACACTGCAATAAAACAGACAATAAAGTATACTTTTCTCAAAATAAGAAATTTATTTGGGAGATACGCACTAAATTTTCACAGCCTAAAAACCGTAAGAATAAACGCCGAACCCGAAGGTTCGGTGACAAACGGAAACACCCGCAAACACCGTAATATCTACGTGGGGCTGACCGTGAAAGAGAAAAATAAATGCCAAGAAAGGGAATCAAAAATCCCTTGCAATCGGCAAGTAGTGACTACTAAAACACAAAGTACTATAATCTAAACGAATATAGGTACCTAAAAGTGCTTGAACTATGTGAAAAAGCGCACCAAAAAGATACTATACGACCTGATTTCAGGAGCGCTGTGACTATACGTCCTAACTCGTCGGGGGCGAGCAAGAAAGAGGAAGATGGCCGTAGCGTTATGACGCGCGTGAGTGGCGAAGGGGACAATAGGATTACGGGGGTGCGCACAATATTGTGACTCATGTGTGTAAGTTTCTCGAAGGGGTCCCGTAGTCAAGACTACAGGCATAATAGGTAGGTATATATGATTTATTGCAGTAAATCTGGTATGTCATGTGATGTCCCCTCAAAAAATGTATATATGCATGTATATATATCTGTAGTTCTGTTACTGCCATAAGGACTAGGCTAAAATAAAAAGCTCATTGATACTGTATACCAGAGGTTAAATTTAAGAAATAGTACATCAGCATCCAACTTTGGTTGGAAAGAGACCATAAACTGACAGAAAACGTGAGTTATCGGACATTAACCTAAATTTAACATGAATTTAATGTTAATGTATGACCAACCTGAAATGAAGTGTATTTTTGACGCCATACAATAGACGATAAACAGGCGAGAAAAGATGAATATAAACATTAAGATCACATAACTCCTCCTGAATTAGCCTTTTGGAAGTATGGCTGATCATTACCTACTTGGAAGTGAGCACTCTATTAGGCATCCATAACTTCATAAGGTTATTTTAGGTATGGATGCCCAATACAAAGGGCTCATCTGCGAGTGGGTAATCGATTTCCCTCTATTGTCAATGGGCAATTCAGCCATACTTGTAAAAGGCTAATTGGGTGTAAATAAATAGGTACTACCAAAGTGCCAAGAATCTCACCTCTCGTGGTCCAGGACCATCCACCTCCTGAAAAACAAAGTGAAATCTTTATTTATTGCATTTTCATGAAGTATTTGAAGGTTTTTAGATGTACAATAATTGAAATATCCATCAATATAAGCATTCTTGCAAAAGCAAACAAGAAATTAGTTATTTGAACTCATGTCTTATAAAAAAAAAAAGAGTTATAACTCAATGCAATATTTGTTAATTCTGTGTTTTCGTGAACTTATGTTTTTGTTTAAAATTTTTCCATGGTCTTCAAAATGACTGGATAAATATGAAATGAAAAGAAATGTAAATGAAGAAATCTAGTTCCCAAACTGCACACAGTTGAACATATGACCCCGCTCGCATCCTAGAGTGAATTAAATAATTTGTTAGACACTGCCATCACAGTAAAGTGGGGTGACTTATCTGCTATCCTTGAGTAACTGTTCCATTCTACTGCAATAACATATATTGACCATTTTATGAAGTCAAGTGAACAATAATATCTTGTCACATGTAAATTTAAAAAAAAGGTTAAAAAAGGGTTTCTGCTTTTTAATTTTCCTACAAGATCATACATGGTATTGTGTTCTTTAATTTTTAGACCAAATCTCTGTTACTGCAATAAGAATTATGCTGAAAGTAAATGTCTCAGTGAAAGTGAATACCAGAGGTTAAAATAAAGTACATCAGCCCCCAAAATTAGGATGCAATGACACCATAAACTGACAGTTGATATTTAATTAACCTACAGGTAAATGGTAGATACGACCAACCTCAAATGGAGCCTATTTATTGTAATTGATGCCGGAAAACACAACAGATGAGAACAGATGGATAGAAACAACATTTGGATTACATAATATCACTCCTTCATTGGGTGTGAGTGCTAAGAATCTCACCTGCTGGGTATCAGGATCATCCACCACCTGAAAAAAGCAAAGGGGAGGGGGTTTATTCATTGGATTTTCTTGTATGAGAAAAAAAAAGGTGATCCCCAAAATGTGTCTCGCAAATTTTTACATAGATGGTGAAATCCAGGTGACCTTTGAACTTGTTATGACCTTCGCCTCCCTATGGGACATCTACCATCCTAGTTTAACCGCAAAACACGCATATGGATACAAAGTTATATTGGGCTCGACATTGAGTGCTAAAAGTGTATCGAACCCCGTTTGTGACCTTTGACCTTGTGGTGACCTACAGAGTATAGATTATTATGGGTTGTGTACCTGCCAAGTTTGGTCACCATCGGTAATTTGCAAAGTTATAGGTGATCTTCAAAACTTGCTCAAGAAACTTGACATTTGGCTCTAAAAATTAATTAACCCCTGTGCATGACCTTTGAACTTGTGGTGAGCAGGACAGTGAAAATGTGAAGGTGGTCTGCATAATCTTCCATTGAAGTTTGATTGCAATTGAACCATTCTATACAAAGTTAATCTTACTTTTGTGAAACTCATACCTGCCAACATTCAGAAATTGGAAATCAGAACAATCTGCATGCGGCAACCGAGCGCAGCGAAGCGACCAGGTACAGGGAGGATGCAGGAAAGCGGTGTACCCCCTCATACAGTAGGAAATTTTTGCATTTCTTACCTTGAAAAGATGCAATCTGGACCAGAATGTAAATTAGTATTTTAATATTCATTCTTATAAATGATGTGTTAAAATTAGATTAGGTTGGCTCTACTCTGGTCTTCTTACCTCTTGGGTTTGGTTAAAATTATGATCCAAATTTAACTGTGCACAAGATCCATCCAGGATCTCCATGTATAAATATCAAATTAGAATTTATGCTGTTGTGTTTACATTAGAGTGGGAGAAAATTGAGTTTAGATCATCCATCACTGTTCTGTTCGCCCAACTCCACAATTTCAGCGTAAGTTCGACGACTCTGACATGACTGAGTAGGTCCTACTGAGTACTGGTAATAATTCCAAATTCAATACAATGGCAATGCACACGAATGAGAGTACAATTTACAAAATCACTAATCAGCAATCAAAATCACAAGTTGTGTTGTAAAAACAAGATCCTTTCCAATTAAAAAGATTTATTCAAAGATGTAATAAAAGGTACGGTGATCCTTCCAACGATGATGAATTTGCGATATTAGCTGGTCTCCACAAACATGCCGGTGCGGTGGGTGTACATCGCTTTGCACCCCGTGCGCAGTGCATGCTCGGCGTGCCGGCTTTCAAAGCCTAGCCAGCACAACGGCAGAGATTTGTGGAGCCAACACGCTAGCAACTGTGGCTCGCAGGATACGACAAAGGCCATGTACTGCGTCAATCCTTCCAGTTATGGCACGCCATTAGTATGTTATGCATAATACGCACCACAGTGCGAGCGCAGCACACGCTACAGAGTTATTTTGCCAATCCTTCCAGCAATCTCACACGATGGCACGCCAATTGACACACATAATATATTTATTTCCGAAAACCTAAAAAACGGAACGTTCCGTTTTTAGGTTCTAAAAATCCTAAAAAACAGAAAAATATGATTAAAATGGAGGTGTTGGCAGGTATGGAAACGACAGACGCCCAGGCAATCCACGAGTCTCTCTCCACCTCGGTGGGCTCGACAAAAATTTCTCCTACAGCGCAGTTGATGAAAATATGCCTCCTGCTTACATTGTAAGGTATGTACATGTAAAAATGAATTACATAAATCCTAAGACATTACCATCAAAAGGTGGGGGGAATTATAACCCTCACCTATGCTTCAAGCAATTGTCACTTCGATCCTCGTGCAGTAGTATATAGCCCCTTTCATGAAGCCAATGGACAATGATTTTCCGTCATGAGTTACAAAATATTTCATAGTCTGGTTTCATGCTTGCTCATCTTTTACAGGGGAATACAGGGAACAGTGGAACTTTGGTTGCAATAAGACCATATACAGACCAATGCCTACTTAGCTACAGACAAATGTTAAGGAACCAACAACCTCAAATGCAGCTTAATTAGTGTAATTAATGCCGGACAACAGGCAACATGAGAATAGATGGATAGAAGCATTTTGAAAACTTCATCAAATTCCATTTTCAAAGGGCCAGAATACAAAATAATCTCACCTCTTCTTGATCAGGATCATCCACCGTCTTAAAGAAACAATGTGCAGGGAATAATATACCAACAAAAATATTGATTAGCGATTATGGTAAGGAGGAAAATCTTTGGGGATTATTCTACACAATATAATGGGGAAAAATTGCTACACATCTGTAAAAATGTGTAGCAATCGCTGAAAAATGTGGAGCAAATTGCACCGCTATACCAGGAAAATTATTCCCTCAAGGGGAAATTTGTATTCATTGGCTTGTCTTCCATGAAAAATAAGCATGGAACTAAAGGAAAACTAGATGAATCCTCGACCGCGCGCGGTCGAAATGTATGCCTCCGCCATCCCGCAATCAGAAACATAGTACACATCTAACTGTAAAATAATCAATGAATGACTTCTTCTATACCATTATGCATACATGAGTTAAAATTAAAGCTTTGCCCAAATGTCAGTTGCCTCTCCCGTTTGCAGATATGAGCCAAGTATGATATTGGTCAGTCATGAATAACAAGCTATTTTAGGTGATTATTAGTGTTTTATACAAGTTTTTTGGCCCTGTGACCTTTGACCTTTGACCCCATGAACCCAAAATCTAATCAGTTCATCATTACATGTACATACATACTTGAGCCAGGTTACGTAAAAATCCATTCAATACTTATGATGTTATCGCGGTAACAACCTATTTTGGGCGATTATTAGTGGTTTTTTACAAGTTTTTTGGCCCTGTGACCTTTGACCCCATGAACCCAAAATCTAATCAGTTCATCCTTCATTGTACATACATACTTGAGCCAGGTTAGGTAAAAATCCATTCCATACTTCTGACGTTATCGCGGTAACAAGCTATTTTGGGTGATTATTAGTGTTTTTTTACAAGTTTTTTGGCCCTGTGACCTTTGACCTTTGACCCCATGAACCCAAAATCTAATCAGTTCATCCTTACAAAGTATATACATACTTGAGCCAGGTTAGGTAAAAATCCATTCAATGCTTCTTAAGTTATCGCGGTAACGAGTCGTCTTCAGACGGACGGACGGAGCTACGGACAACCAGAAAACATGCCTCCGGCCCCACCTTCGGTGGCGGAGGCATAAAAAATACACTTCTCGTACTGCACATGGTTGAAAAATGAAAATAGACTTCACACTTTCAATTCCATCATAAAAAATAGGTATGTATTAGATAATTTGTGAGATATTGCCATTATCGTAAATTGGGATGACTTAATTACCCTCATCTACATAGCTTTAACCATAAAAAAGACTCTGGTATTTTGATGCATAAGACTGGAGGGGGGGGGGGGGGCTCATGATCGGCACAAAATTGTGCACGCCCATAGAGTCTTGTGTACAATACAAAAATGCATAATTAAATATGCAATTATATGAAGGAAATCATATTTGCCAATATATCAGAAAAGACCTGGTGACCTCCAGGTGACTTTGTGATGACCTTCACTGCACTGGAACATTCGCCCCCTAGTTTAACCACAAACAAATTATGATGGGCTCAACATTGGGCGCTAAAAGTGTGTTGACCCCTACTGGAGACCTTAACATTTGGCTCTAAGTTCACCGAGCCCTGTGTATGACCTATGACCTTGTGGTGAGCATGACAGTTAAAAATGTGAAGGTGGGTCTGCATAATTATAAGGATAATCCTTTTTGGCCGTCACCCTCTCAGTATACCGGTATGTATTTTAAATATTGTACTGATATATATCATTTCTTATATCATTATGTACATTATCCTGTTTGTTGTATTGTTTTTTATGCCGAGTAAAATAAAAGGAATTGAATTGAATTGAATTGAATTGAATAATCTTCCATTCAAGTTTGATTGAAAGTGAACAATTTTGTACAAAGTTAATCCAACTTTCCTGAAACGTTACGGACGGACGGATGGATGTACGGATGCCCAGTCGATCCCTTGGTCTCCCTCCACCTTCGGTGGGCTCGACAAGTTATCGCACGGAAGTCGAGGGGGCCCTAAAGAGCCCCCCATCTTTTTATGGTTTAGTGTCGCTTCGATCCTGCTGCAGTAGTATGTGCATGTTATGAAACCATGCATACAAACAGATGGCAGTATTTTTTTAGTAGACATTCTATGATTGTACATAAATGTTTTTTTTTGTATTGACATCTACATGTACGCACTCGACTGTATTGGTGTAACAGACGATGCTCGCAAAGCGAAAAAGATGTGCACATTTTAACAGACATTGGAAACAATAGAAATTTGAGGCCTTATTTGGATTTCAAATGCTATTGGGATGTTTCAGGACATCTTCCCTCGTCTGTTGATACCAAATTTATTGCATTTTGATGTGCTTTTACTTCCCTGGATACCAGCTTTCAATGGTGGTTTAACCCTAAATAGCCCAGGAAATTGCATTTCTCCCCCCCCCCCCAAGATCTCGGCCGCAGATCACACGAAATTTTACGCGAAAACTACAAAATTGCATTAGCAGATTTCAGAAAATATTGATAGTTTTTGCATAATATCATATTTTCGGCTGTAAATCACATAAATGCTCTAAGATTATAATTTTTTTGTCTAAATGTTCATTTTATGATTCTAAATAATATCTAGAAAAAAAATTGGCATCCAAATGAATTTGTCATGTATTTTATTGTTTTACAAATTTCCTACCGTATACGCAAAAAATTTTGCGGCTAAAATATTTCGAGGTTGGGGTCCAAAAGGACCTTTTCGCGAATAACAACATATGTGTTATGCATAAAAAAGAGCAGTGAAACAATTTCTTATTGCATATAAACTTGTTTGGAAGTAACTAAATTAATCACTATTCAACAAATTATAACAAAACTATCGGACTCAAATTAAATGAGGTATTCATTATATATTACCACACACGGCAGCAGGTACAAGGCAGAGCGCTTGTGCAGGTGGTACTCTCGAATTAACGAGGGGCGGTTGATTGTGACTGGAAGTTGGATGAGCCGTTTCCGGCGATCAGCCCTGCAGAAATCAAATGATTTTCCCTGTAGTTGAGGAAATACCTGCCGGAGTGCCTCTCGAAAGTCTGCGGCTGACCAGGAGAGGTTTACAAACATTTTCTGAGATGGAATACCACCTAGCAAAAAGAAAATGTTAGAATTGGCATTAGGAAAAAGAAATTTGATGCCTACCATCTGTTCCTTAAATTTCAGTTAGAATAACATACCCATTGGTGCACAAAGGATAGTATTTGTGACTTTTGTACAGACTGTCATGTCTGTTTAGGTCTGTATTCTTATTTTTCGCTAGCTTTTGTACAGACTCTTGCCAGATAGCCTAGAGGCCTGTTTAGGGTAGCTCATTGGGTAAAATTCCATGTTATGTTTTGTAGGTTGACAGTAGTTTTTGTGGGTGCATGCAAGATGGTAGCAATAGAATGGTTTGTGTGATCATCTGTTTCTGTTCACATTTGAATGTCTGTACACATTTCAGTGTCTGATTATTATTTTTTTTTCTATACACAAAAAAATGTAAACTGCGATAATCACCTCTTTTGGTACACTGTATCCGTGACAGTGATGTACAATGTGGGTGCGGAAGCAAACCCACATGCATGAGTACACCCTTGGGCTTACATGTTGGCCTTGCCTTCTTTTTCCTTCTAGAGCCAGAGGACGGCAAATTTCTAAATTGCTGAAATCTAAATTAAATTTCCATAAAGAAAAGGAAAAAGAATCAAAATATAAAAATAGAAGGAATAGGGAATATACATATTAACATCTCAACATGTTTAGCATGAAATTAAAATATAACCATGTCTACGGAGACACAGGTTCTATTTTTATTTTTCTAAACCTAAACATTCAAATGTAATCTTCAAAACCTCCACATTTCCAGTTGGTTTATTATTGTGCTACATGCTATGATAATTTTCATGCAACATGCATCTTAGACCTCCCCGAAAATGATAAACTAATCAGCAAGTTAATTGTGTTCACTGCCCAGGAAGAAGAGTGTGGCATTTTGAGGTCGTACACATGGCCCAAAGACTCCACCAACGCAACTAATTTCAGGAGTAGATATAGGATATAATGTCTCCTGTAGATCTAGATTATTTACCTTTCTACTAAACTTGGCCCTTCAGTCTGGCTCAAAGAAGAAGTGGAAGGCATGTCCTCATCAGGCTGCTGCTGCTGCTCACGTAGTGCTTGAAGGCTACTGCCTATCTGTTGACTGAATCGATTCAGACGTGTGACCGATGGTCTCGCCCTCGGTGTGAAAGAAAATGAAGCACTTCGACTGTGAGTGGGATTGGCTGTAGATGACCCAGTCCCAGGTGAATCCATCATTTAATAGGGATCTAGATGTGGAAAATGAGAACACTGTTTGCACCTGCATTACAGTTTAGATTTTTTCCTCTTCTGCAGGGAGTGGAATTTACAAACACAATTACCCTTCCAATTTAGCCTAACTCAGTCTATAGTAGCTATCCAGTACATCAATTAACCTCACTGTGCCCTGTATGTTAAAAACAAAAAAATGCCCCGGCCACAAACAGAATCTGTACGGTCCCAAACCGGTAATAAGGCTTAAACCTTGCACAGACAGTATACAGTCAGATTCATACATCGCTTCCCATTTCAACACTTTTTGGGTTTAAAATCTAAAAAACCTTATTGCCAAATTTCCATTTACGTAATGGAATTAAACGGGAAAATACTTTTCTAAAAATCAAAAAGACAGATTCTTACAAAAATGAACGATTCATAGAACAATGGTCACCCTAAGGACATGTACTCTACTATTATGCCTTACCTTTAATATAAAATTACAAATTTTCAAAGTAGATATATAAAATGTATGCATCAAATTTTCAAAAATTCATTGTTTCAAATTGCAATGTGTGCATTAGTAAAGTGTTGATGAGTACTACCCCAGACTTGCTGGGGTAGTAGCCTCTCCCCACACCCCCCCCCCCATGAAATACATTATTTAATAATTCATTTATTTCATATATTTACTAATACCTTATGAAATTGAAAGTTTACCAAACCAGTCCCCATGTTTTATTGTTTCTGTACACATGTATTTGGCATTTTCCTGTGAGGGAAAACAATGCCAATTAAGAGCATGAGTAGAGGAATTATCTAATCATCTAGATCATCAAACGTATTACACATATGCCCCAAATCCATTGCTCTTTCAAAAAAAATATATAAAATATATATATTATATATTTATTACATATTTATATATAAATATATAATATATATATATTATATATTTATATATAAATATATAATATAAATATTATATGTATATAGATGTATACTATGTATATATTAAATATTTTTATGTGTGTATATATATCTATATATATATATACTGTACAAATATGAAAAATATGATAAGAAAATAGCAAAAAGAAATAGCAAGATTTTTAAATAGGTTATAAAAAAAAATTAACATTAGAAGAAAATTGTACCCAGTACAAACATGTAATAGAGTGCATGGGACTTCATGTGTAGAAGTCTATGGAGACTTGTTCAGCCTGGTCCCATGTACTTCATTATATGGTTGCACCTCTCCTGAAATGTGCACAATTTTCTTCTAATGGTAATTTTTTTTAAACCTATTTAAAAATATTGCTTTCTCTTATGACCAAGTGGATGGATAAATTGTTGGCAAAATTCCAAGCCATAAGTTGTGAAATATCAGAAAGTGGAAAATTAGCACCGTTTTTGGCTGATCAAAGCTCTGCTGCACACACCCCTATAAGGCTATAGGGCCAAGGCTGTAACTCACTGTTGTGAAAAGTAAATGTCAGAAATTTAAAAATTATATCACAGTGAGTTCCCTGTAAAACCAACTAACAAAAACAAAATCAAATTTGTGGAATTAATTAAACATTTATTTCCTTTAAAAAAATCATAATAAAATCACAGTTTGGAAGGATTTATATATCCAGTCTGGAACAATTGCAGAATACCCCGCCACTTTTTGCGTGCTTCCTCCTTAATAAAATGTTTCTATGGCCGTGCGCTGACGGAATAAACCACAACACCAATGGGAGACACGCGCAGCTCAGATGACGGGAGTGGCAGGGTATTCTACAATTTAGCCTACAGTTTTCCTCTTGGGAATTAGCTCATATTTTATCAAATTATTTTGGAATGTTTCCATATATATAATTAACCAAAAGAGGGCGGCCAACATAATCGACGAATTAATGTGACATCCCAAGAATGTGATCTGGGATGGTAAGCCTCCTGAATAACCTGTGATATCGTAATTTGTGCGAAAATTCATGTTGTATCTTCAATGCATTGTTATTACACAGTAAATTCTGTTTATTTTGATAGGTATAGCATGAGGTAAATGAATGTATATATCTCTCGTAATGCGTGATTTCTTAAAAAACTGCGCGAATTATCGTGACCCCATCATACAAACTACATGGCTACAAATTATGAATTACAGACCATAGTGATAGACTTATTATACATACCACATGTGCCAGTTGCCACACTCTCAAACAAAAGTAGATACACCAGTAGATTCTATACATCTATAGAATAGTGGTACTTGACCCTTTTGTTGTATATTTGATCAATATGCTCTCGTCTGTCTATGTCTGTAGATGGATGAGTTGCTCATTCGCTACGATACGGCGTGCTTCGGGACGAGACATGTCGTCCTAGAGATAGTTCGTCCAAGAGATCCATGAACCAAACTCGTCCTCGCAGAGGAGGTGACTCGTCTTCGCTATTTCCAAGTTGGGGGCGGGGGGGGGGGGCACGGTAGTAACGTCCAGAGCAAATGTCACATTTTACGAAAATACACACGTCTCAACAGCCATCGCGTCACAGAAAAAAAAGTAAAGATAAAAAAAGGGAAAACAACAAATTTGCTCATACAGAAGCGACTGAATTGTTTTGATGAATAATAATAATAATAACAATAATGATAATATTAATAATGATAATAGTAGTAATAATGATAATTATAATAATCAAATAATTTCTTGGTAATACAAAATTTAAATATGGCATGAAAATTATACGAGGTGAACCCGGACGCAAACTAGACGCCGTAATTTCAGAACAATCGCAGAACAACCTCGTATAATTTGGTTGATTTCAGTAATTTGTTATATACCTGCGTGATAACCTGATGAGTGCAGGTCGAAAAGCTTCGTTATCATGTCTCTTTTTCATGCAAATAATAATAATCATAATAATAATAATAATAATAATAATAAGATTGGCGCGTAATATACTTGGTTTCTAAGCGTGTATGAGATGATAAAGGTCATCAAAATCATAAAATAACCTAAACCAAATATAGCTATAATTTCGTAAATGATAATAGGCCTATACGGACAAATTATTTATTAAAACTTCAACTGATTCCATTTTGGCATATGTAAGCCAAATTCCCGATTTTCAATGCCGATCGATAGCCTACAATTTCCTTCATTCAAATTCCAAAATTCTGTGGCTTAATCTTTCGATTGATGGTATAGGCTACGATACCCTCTGTTTAATTATATAGACTAGAATATATAATCAATTTTACAATAAGAATAACGGAAGTATTACATTGTAGACTAAAGGATTTGCCGCTGCCAACCTAACAAAATATATCCTCCCCAGGCCCCTATCCAGTTTTTAACGGGGGGATTCACCAAGTATATTCTATCCCCAACTAAATCTCTGACAATCAAGACAAAAAAGGGGCCTCTCCTTCCCAAAGTTCCCCACAAGCCAATGTATGTAAGTTTGTGTGTGTGTGAGGCATTTTGCTATATATTATTCCCCTTAATTGGTACTAATCGTATGTGCGATACTAATATATTTATAATTATGAACTGCTATGTTTCGAGTATATTTAGCCAATGTAGAGGAGTTATACTATCATATATTATCACCGGAAACATTACACATTGAGTCATTGTAAATGTCTATATTTGCATTTCTCCATATACAACTAACTAATTGCAAATGTCTATATTTGCATTTCTCCATATACAACTAACTAATTTGATTATCTTGACGAGATTTAATTTGACTTATTTGTATTGTCCTTGCAATTTGTATTCTTATGGGTATGACAGACATGGAAAATTATGCACGCCTCGCCCCAGCCCCCCTATTTTATTATTTTCCTGTATGGTTATAAATAGAAATAGTAAATTCGGTATGACAGTGTGCAATAATAAATAAAGATTTTTTAGGGTGATGACTTAATTTTCATTATTCTTACTAATTCATCAAGAATATATACACTACCCATTAATTTGACAAAACTTTATACGTTTATGTTATACAGTATCACATTGTCGCACCCTGCATTAGTATATTATATTTGTATAATATTTGCTTTCTTTATTTCTTAATTTGGGTGTAATAAATGTTTTCATGGTTAAATACTTTTGGCACCTTTGTAAGCTTTGTTATTATATAGGTGAATTGTATTATAACGATGTTGTTGGCTGCAAGTCACTCATGAATGACTGTCGATGCAGTTTCTTTATTTTGTCTTTCATTTGTTGCGTTTTTATTTTGATGAGGGGGGAAATATTGATTTTTAAAAAACTGGAAGATAAATGTAAATGTCAGGCGCGGATCTAGCGAAGTGTAGCGTGACACAAACTTCAGCTTATATCCACCCCAATCTCTTTTAAAATTCCATCGATTTTTAACTCAGTGATTACGAATTCCTGATAAAAGAAAAGGATTCCCAAGGCCTACAGGTCTTTGTTATAACAAATTTCCACTGTACCTGAAAATGAGAAACAACTAGAAAATGCACAAAATTGGAATGTAGCAGCACTAAACAGATACATGTATTTATTATTCTATCAGCTTTATAAGTATAAAGCTCTGTTATAACCTAATCTTTCTATAGTATTTCCTCAAGTCCTATATTTTTGCTCTTATCTTCTGGAAAACAGCTGTTTGATTTGAAATTCTTGTAAAATATTGTAGTAGAAAATGATAGAAAAACGGAACATAATTAAGTGACGTCTACTCACATCTTTGCTTCTGCAAATTACGGTCATCTTTATGAAAATCAAAATGCAGAACTAACACTGTTAGCTGTGTTATGCCCCCCCCCCCATAACCAGTAGGCCTAGAGTCTATTTTATCTGTCTTATTATCACAAACCAGAAAATTTGAGGACATTGAACATTCAGGTAGGGAATGACATTAGCAGTGGCCAAAGCTACCCAAATTTGGCTTCGGGTTACCAGATTTGAATAAAATATATACTGATTTTAGTGGCAACTAAAATTTAATACATAATGTACAAAAGTATGCAATTTTCTTTTTTCCGGGGCCACCGTATCCCAGTCTTGGGCCAATATACAATAAAATTTAACAAGATTGGTGGCCCGAACAGGCTACAGCCAAAAAGAGCGAGTGTTGGAGCGGCTACAGGTCAAGGGTCCACACCAACTTTTTCGTGATGGCCCATTCGGGACACCAAAATCTTCAAATTGTATTCTTTGGTAGCCCGAGTGTGGAATATGTTTGTCCAGTACAGGCTACAGTACATATGTCTATATAATTATTAGCAAAATGTTAGTTCACCAATCGGGCCACCAGAATCAATATTTTTTGTGGCCCTATGCCACTGCTATATAATGTTGAGCTCTGCTAATTTGATAATTCAGATCTATATAAAATCTCTGTCCATAAAAACAAAAAATAAGGCGAAAATTGTATCTACCCTAACTCGATCTCATCGGGACTGACGAATTGCGTCGAAAATCGGCTTGCCCGAAAATCCGCGCAAGCCGACTTCAAATCGACTTTCATGACTGTATTAAAAACATGATAAACATAGGCGGATCCAGAGGGGGGCGCAGGGGGCGCGCGCCCCCTTTTTTTCCCCCATGGGGTGAAATTGATGTCAAAATTGTAAAGTCCAGGTGTAGAAATTCCTTCTCTAGATGCCAGGAAATCGCATCTGATGGACCCTGAAATCCAATTTTTTTGGGGGGATGCCCCCCAGACCCCCGCCGGGACTCGGGCCTTCGGCCCTCGCATGACCTTTGTCCGCATTCGGCGCCCGGCGCCCCCCCCCTTTCCCAAAATCCTGGATCCGCCCCTGATAAAGGAGACCATGGTATGGCCAATAACTTCATGTTGTTTCTATTTATTACATCCCTTACGTTTGCTCAACAATTCAAGAAAACAAAACTAATCTGTGATGGATTGATCTTTCATGTTCCCCCAACTTTCAGTTCATTTGATTAGATTCATTTGACAGGAGATTTGTAAATCATTAGAGACTCATGATAGCAGTGGAATTTACAGTATTTAAATCTAAGTCAGGTGAAAGGTAGCCTTTACTAAGGCTTACTCGCAGCGGGGAGGGGGGGGGGGGCTCATATTGCTCGAAATTCGTGATCGCGATACAATTAGTGATCGGCGATCGGCGAGCCCAGTAAGTTTCTCGCAGGAATTGGGCTCGCCAATCGCCGATCACTAATTGTATCGCGATCACGAATCTTGAGCAATATGAGCTCCCCGCTGCGAGTAAGCATTAGTAAAGGCTAGGTTAAAAGGAAAAGATATGCTGTGCGTATCTCGCGTGTTTGATATTTGGTGTTGATGATACATGTACATACGTTCTGTTGATTGGCATGAAAATGAAATCTTACTCTTAGTGCCTTTCAACAAAATACAAATTTGTGATGATATTGTTTTTGCGTAGGTACGTGTAACAAACAGGAAGAGAGGAATTACTTTTTTTTTTTGCTTGTCAGCTCGTCGGGCGGCGCCATCTTAGGAGGGCGTCAAAATTCGGTAGGGACCCCCGGGGTGCCAAATCCTGGATACGCCCATGATATATTTTTTTGCGTCTACTATAACATTTAAAGGAGCCCTATTATGGAAATACATGCTGTCTTGTGGAGATCTACACTACCCTGGCCATCGCACCTGCGGGTAAGAGAGTACCCAAATATGTCCCGTGTATTTTATAATATTTTTTCATCAGTTTTTAGTGATATGACTGGGAACGCCCCAAAAAAAATCTTTTCAAACCAAAATTCTGTATATGACGTCACTTGTCAATCACTTCTAAGGGAAATTATTTGATTAACAAAGCACATTAGAATGTACGTTCACCTGAACTGAACATACCATCAATCATTGGATATTGTTCTTTTGTTTATCACGTTGGGAATGTGGAAACGTGTGATTCATGCTCCGTTCAGGGGAACTTCGTTCCAATGTCTTTGTTTTCCAAGTTAATCCTCTTAGCAGTAACTGACAGTGGATGGTTCATAGCACTCCTCACTTAACAAAATACACAATATCGAAAGATTGGGTATTCTCTAAGCTGCAAGGGTGATGGCAAGGGTAGTGTAGATCTCCACAAGTCAACATGTATTTCCATAATAGGGCCCCTTTAAAGATCGAGTATATAGGAGAATTTCAGTTTGAAGTTACGCTTCCCCTTCTCTCTCCAGTTAATATATATATAATATATTATACATATATATATTCCGTTTGATCTTCAGAGTTCCAACAAAAAAAAATACAATGAACGTGTCTGGATTCGTTTGTCAGTATAAACTATTATCAGGAACAACCGACCTGTATACATTGAGGTACAATGTATATGAAAATCAATTTCGAAAGTAAAGAAGTTTTAATTGCCTGTATTTCCCCCATTTATGTTATTTAAGGCTCTATTTTTTTTTTACATTCCAGCTTTTACTATAGTTGTATATATGTTTACGTAGTTTCCGTAAATGAAATAGAGGAAAACATATAGTGGTCAATTGAACCGAAAGAGTGCGCACTAAATTAATGTACCACTGTTATTATTATTATTATTAGTAGTAGTAGTAGTAGAAGTAGTATTTTTATCATTATTATTATTATTATCATCATCATCATTTTAGGGTACACAACTCGTCAATCTGTATGAATGTTATATTTTTTTATATTTTAAATATTTCATTTCCCTTCCTCTTGCGATATATTCACATTAAATTCAATTCTTACATAATCACACACAACGAGCTCAATACAATACATGACTATACTTTTTCCCCAAAATATCAGCTTCAAATCAAATCACTTCAAATCATCCCCTGATAGTTGAGTTTCTTTTTAAAAATAATTATAAGAAGTTTTAATTTCCTTAAAAAAGGTGCTACAAGTTGGGGGGGGGGGGGTGTGACTAGTCACCCAAGTCCCCCCCCCCCCTCCCCCTGTATCCACACCTGATCATTTCATATAAAATAGATGAATTCGAAAGTCGTTCTTTAACGTTTATTTTAGTGACCGGTTTCGGCTTTTTCATCATGGATAAAAAATGTAAATAATAATAATAATAATAATATATAATAATAATAAAACAAATAATAATGATAATAATAATAATATTATTATAAGGTTTATTTAATATTATACGTTATCATCCTCGTAAGCAGAATTTATATTGTATTTTACAACAAACCTGGGGCTGCATTTCCTGCACCCCCCCCCCCCCCACCAACTCTGTTTTCGACACCCCTAATGGATAATGGATATGAAAGGCCTGTTACGTAGAACAAAGTTGTTCACGGGATATGGGGGAGGGAGCGAATTTAATCTGTTGACAATTTGCGGGAACGAGTTGTCCTGGGGTCGAGTTGTCCAGATCGAAAACAACCACGTGGGTCCCACCGAACTCGAAGCAAAGGTTTGACCGCCACGGAATTTAAATACACATACAGTACTTGTATACTATGCAGGATTTCCTCTAACCGGGTTTCTGATTGGACAATGACCAACTCGTCAACTCAAAACTGCGCATACGTATGCAATGTGCTCCGAACCTTACGTATGGTAGAATACCACACGTGTGCTATTCATTGATGAGTGATAATAGCATACGCGTGCTAAACACGAAAATAGAGCGCAATGATTGGTCAATTTAGTTTACGTAAGGTTTCTGGAGCATACGTAAGGTTTCTGGAGCATACGTAAGGTTATTTGAGTATACGTATGCTAGTTCACGTAAGGTTTTTGGAGCATACGTAAGGTTTCTGGAGCATACGTAAGGTTGTTTGAGTATACGTATGCTAGTTCACGTTTATGGCGTCGATGGCCTTCCATACCAGTTTGATTTGCGACGTCACGATCACACCGAAGCTTGGTGAGCAAGCTCCTTCTATAGTCGAGATCGATGCTCCTAGCTGGTTCTATAGGACAATTACCCCCTGGGCAATCATCCCCCGGAAAATTACCCCCCGGAAAACTATCCCCAAGGACAATAGGGCTGTACCCCCTGTAAAATTACCCCCGGAAAATAACCCCCACGGACAATCACTGATAAATGATATTTCTTCATGAAATTACATGCTCTAACCGTGTTTGATAATTGTTTTTCACAAAAGCAACGTGTTTAGAATAAGTTTCATGTAACTAAAATCATCTTTCTGCACGCCGATTGAAAATCTTGCTCAAGAGCTACAAAATCAAATGAAATTAATGTACCACAAAGCAGATTATTTACTTTATTTTTAAGCACCGTGCATACTAATAAGTCTTGAAGGTAAATTTCATTCTGAAATAATTACTGAACCAGAAAGCATATTATCTTACTTCAATATGAAATGGATCATGAGATAGATCATGAAATAGATCATACAAAGGCAAATACATGATCAGTTGATTAGCAAAATTACAGAGGATGCATAAAAATTAATGATGAAAACTTACACCCTATTTTCTTTGTTGGGTCCCCTTTTCTTTTGGCGACAGGATATAGCGCGTATACTCGCTCATAGATCTGCGCGCAACCTATTATTAAATTTCATATATAGAAATTTAATCAGAGGTTTAAATTATCTTTAGAACACTTTGTGATGATTCCTGCCTTTGTTAAATTCACCCAAGGGTTAATGAGAAGTTTAAATTTCCTTCTTATATATATTATATATTTATTACACAAGCTCTGCTTCTCAGTAGA
This sequence comes from Heliocidaris erythrogramma, assembly GCA_025617745.1. Lineage (NCBI taxonomy): Eukaryota > Metazoa > Echinodermata > Echinoidea > Camarodonta > Echinometridae > Heliocidaris > Heliocidaris erythrogramma. The sequence continues at coordinate 49,078,054 of CM046855.1, read as the reverse complement.
TCCTTCCATTTTTACGGTTTACAGCAAATAATTCGATACATTCCTCCTTAGTTGAAATGATGATTTGCAAAATGCATTAAAGTAATGTCACTGAGTTCTGTGATTATTTGTCATAATTTTTGAAATATTGATTGTTCTGTTATAAGTGAAAATAAAACTGAAAACTGAACACTATTTAATATGCTGTTCAAGTTTTCCACTTTTAAGGCGGAAAATTGTTGGTGATTGGCAACTAAATTAAATGGAGTGTGATAGATAATGTAAATAGTTTAATGTCCTTGTTATACGTAGATTTATCTTCGAAACATTTTTAATTTCATTACTTTTTAAATTAAAAATATGGTAATAATAGTGATTTTCACCACATTGACATTAGTCTAGCGTAAACACAACAAATCAACCTTTTAAAACAGTCAAAGTAGCAGTCCTTTGCTTAGAGAATTCATGAAAAGTCAAACTTCTATAAGGTCAGGGGGCCAGTAATTTTATGGGTGAATTATCCGGGGGTGGGGTTATTGCCCTCGGGGTGGTTATCCTTTGGGGGGGGGGGGAATTTCCGGGGGTAATTGTCCTCGGGGTGGTTAATCTTGGGGATAATTTTCCGGGGGGATTTTCTGGGGAGTAATTTTCCGGGGGGTAATTCCCGGGGGGGGGGGGGTAATTGTCCTCGGGGGTGGTTTTTCTTGGGGGTAATTTTCCGGGGGGAATATAGCGGGGGTAATTGTCCTGGGAGTGGTTGTCCTTGGGGGTAATTTTCCGGGGGGTAATTGTCCTTGGGGGGTAATTTTCCGGGGGGTAATTAGCCGGGGGGGGGGGGTAATTGTCCTCGGGGGGTGATTGTCCTTGGGGGGTAATTTTCCGGGGGGTAATTAGCCGGGGGGTAATTGTCCTCGGGGGTGGTTGTCCTTGGGGGTAATTTTCCGGGGGGTAATATACCGGGGGGTAATTGTCCTTGGCGGGTAGTTTTCCGGGGGTAATTTTCCGGGGGGGGGGGGTGATTTTCCAGGGGGTAATTGTCCGGACACGGCTCCTAGCTATTGCCAACGCTAGAATGCACGCATGCAACGGCGCGGGTACGACGTCGACGTCATATGCGATTCCGGGATTCCCCTTTTCACTGCGTGTGTGACTATTATTTTGTAGCAGTGAGACATCTCTCGCGGTTTATGTGGTTTTATGTGTTATTAATATGTTTTCATGAATTAAATACTAGGCCGCTGCGTCTAGGTAATTGTATCTACGTTCAACTTCACTACCTATAATACTTGTTGTATAGTGACATTTGGTACGGTTCTAAGATTGAGGTGCCGGTGAAGCCGAAATTGTTGGCACGCGGGCACATGCACCTCACCGCACCGATGATACCATTGCCATTGCATTCCATTGGGGTATATTCGTCGACGATGGGTCCGTGATAACCAACAGATTCAGTCTCTGTTACCAGCGTCCCGGGGCTACAGTCTCTGTATAACTGTATCGTCGGTTGTTCCACTGAAACTACGTCTGGCTCCACTAACCTCCGTAAGGTTGACAAATGTCAGTTTTAGTAAATAATTCCCCATAACAGACGGTTATTTCTCGGTATAGGTCCGTGGTTGAGTGAACTTGGTTTGGCGCTCTGGCTCTGGACTGGAGATCTCCATCAGTCCATGGTACTATTAATAACAAAACTGCCTGAAAGAATGATCCACAGTCGAGTCCATCGACATGGTGGTGGTTTTGATGAGGTGAATATTTTTATTCTTTTGTGTTTTGTAATCAGTGTTTGTCATATTTATATTGTTACATTTTTAAAAACATTTTTTATCTGCCCAAAAAGAATATATGTAATTTTAAATTACAAACTGTCAGTTTTACTTTTAGTAACGTGCTCACAAATGTAACGTGCTCACAAATTGAGTTCATCTTCGTGATAGGCTGTAATTAGTGTAAAGCCCTTTGAAGATTATGGAAGAAGAAGAACTTTCTGTAATTTGTAAATTGTTGTTGGTTGTATATTTTTGTTGTTCAGTCAAAATTTACTATTTACGCCTAGTCTCAAGTCTGGTTGTTTAAGTAAAAATAATCTTATCGGTAGTAGTAGGGCCTACAATGTATTAAGTATATTCCTAGGCCAAGCTTGGAAACTGTATGTGTACGTGCCTGTGCTTTTGCTGGTCCACTGCTGGGGAAAGCTTTAGTCTTAAGCTTTCCCCAGCAGTGGACTGCTCTGACCTCTGTCTAAAATTTAGACACAGAGCAGTTAGTGTAAGTTTCCCTTATTCCATTTGTGAGTGAACAAATTTTTAAAGACGTTTCATATTATCTTACAATTTTTATTATTATGCCTCTGCCCAGTCGCGGATTCATTCAGTGCCTCCCCCCATTTTAGAAAGAAAAACCTTTTTTTTTTTTGCTTGTCAGAGAATTATGGAGGGAAACTGGACCCCCATAACCCCCCCCCCCCCCCCCCCACTGAGTGATTTTCGAGACCTGGCAAGACCAAAAATATACGGGTCTATCTTTTCCAAAAGTTGACAAACCTGCATTTGGGTGCCCCCCCCCCCATACAAAATCCTGGATCTGCCCCTGCCTCCACCCACCGAAGGGAGTGCTGAGCTGAGGCATTATGTTTTAGGGTTGTCCTGTCTGTCCCGTTTTCTTGTTAACATGTATGATACCTCAAGAACCATTTGAGGTATGAACTTCAAACTTTGTACTAGTAGGTATCACCATAGGAAGATGATCTGATTAGATTTTGGTATATGTAGGTGAAAGTTCAAAGGTCATAGAGGTCAGTTCTGAAATTGCAGGTTTTAGCCTCGTTGAATTAATATGTGTCTGTCCAGGGTCTTCCAAAGTTCTTTAAGTTTGCCAAGAGAGTCAAAATACTGTATGATCTGATAGGAATGGTTCAAAAATAATCAAACACCGCAGGCTTTTTTTTCTGTGTGGAAATTTACTTTTTATACTAATCATAGACTTTTCTCGATTTGCTTCAGATCGATGGAGCCTCAGGATCAAAACCCAAGAGAATGGCAGAAGGATGGCATTCTAGCATTAACAGTCTCCATCTTCCCAGCCTGAAATGGGCAAGTCTTCAGTCGACCCATGATACTTCTCTCCAACACGCTCTCTACCCGTACCAATGTGACTTCAGTGAAGGTAGTCTGTGTAGTCTAATGAGCCGAGATGAAGTTCCTGGTCTTCCGTTGCCGGGTAGTTCAAAGGCAGCTGATGGATGCCATGGTCCTATTAGTGGACCAATTGCCAGTCGTATCATAGGCCCAGAAGGAGGTCGGCTAGAGATCTATGGCAATGTTCTGACAATACCTAGAGGGGCTGTGGTAGAGAGGACCAAGATCGAGCTTGGCTTGGTCTGGAATGAACGTCTCAGGCCGTCTTTTGGGACAGACTGTCAGATGACATCGATCTTAAGCTGCCAGCCTTCAGGTTTGAGGTTCTGCAAGCCTGCAATCTTGAGCCTACCTCACTGTCTAATGACCAACCCATCCACAGGGAAGCAGATCAGGCCTGTCCTTTACAGCAGTCATCATGTGAATGGTTAGTAATGGCTATTAGTATTAGATACTGGGTCTGCCCAAGTGTCAAATAATCCCAACATGTGGGGGGGGGGGCATTAGAAATCCAATAGGGAAAAGTAAACAAGAGCAAGTTTTGACTGAAAGGTTTTAATTGTTTTAGTTTAACTTATCCATCTTAAAATGACCATCATATCTGGAATATTATGCACTTGATCAGGTTTAGGCATTGCTGGAGCAAAAGTCGTATTACCTACATTTATGCCACAATATGTCACGCAGGTTTGTGTTTATTGTGTTTCACACAATGCAGACGGGAGACCAGAATGGACACGGTACAGGTTACTTGGCGATAGCTTCACATTAAGGCAGGAGAGCATTGAGGTCAAAGTTCATGACTTCTGTTACCTGGTCTGGACATATGAAGATGACCGCCCTGATGTGCCGGCAAAGAGGATTCGTATCGTGCCATATGCTTCACCTATCTCTGCAGGACAGAACCAGAAGATTAGACTGCACATATTTGATGATGTGGAAGCTGTAAGGGAGGTAAAATGAAAATAAGACTTTCTGCGAGTAATAAGCCATTTCATAATTACAGTTTGCACATGTGCAGTTAACCCTTTTGTGATAGGGATTATTAGAGGACTAAATTGATCACAATTGTTCTTCAAATTGGCAACAATAATATTTTTCTTTTAGTGCCACATGATTCTTACAAGGTATAATGTCTTTGAAAACAATATACATGGTCACAAATTTTGCTGAAAACTTGCCAGTTTTGTTGAAAAATAATGATTTTTGAACCTATAAATGTTTTGCCAATTTAATGATTTTGAAGCTTATTCTTTTTTATTTTCAATTCCTGTTATCAAACCCAATATGGTCATGCAACAAAAATGGATGTAGAAATTTTTGCTCTTTCTACTCATGCATATGGTACATTTTTTACAGCATTTCGTGTGGACAACGATGCACGCCCCAGAAGTTTTGGATTTTTCCCTGTGATTTTACAAAACAAGTAGCGCGTCCACAAACACAAATCCGAGTGACATACAAATTGGGGTCATTACAGGGTCATTTGTATCATGAACTAATTACGAACTGGCTTACTGAGAGACGAGAAATGCTCTAAGAAGAAGACTGCTAATGTTTCATGATTTAGATGTCATTTAGGAGGGAAATGTAGGATGCTGCATTCGTGTAAAGAGAGAAGTATAAGGAAGATATTTGATGTTTCGGAAGCAGTAAGGGGAAGATGAAAAATTACTGGTATATTATTCTATAATTAGAAGCTTTCAAGGACATTAAAAGATTTGTTTGATGAATAAGAGGTTGTGAAGGAGATTAAGAGGTCTCCAATATATATTATCCGGCAGTGTTATGGAATCTTTTTTTTCCACAACTTCCTTCTGATGATGATGAGTGGGCTACATCTCACTCATGTAATCTTGAACATTCTTACAGATTGTGGGAGTGCATGTTGTTTTCCAAGGCCAGACACAACTTTCAGAAACATTCAAAGAGTGCTAATGATTTTTTTTCTTCAATGGTTTAAGTTCTAATGTTAGAATGTATGCTGCAAGCTACAGCTGGGAATATCACTTTTTTCTCTTAATAAGTGTAACACAGGGAAATAAACAACGCCCAGAAGAAGATAGTAACTGGGGGTTTTCCACTTTTATTCCTCCCGTCGTATGGAGTGTGACAAATATGAACTAGATCAAGAAGAAGAACCTGTATCAAAATACAACAAAATAACAAATACATGTCACTGGTGTACATGTTGTAATAAACAGTTGTAGAAATATATACATACATTATCTTCACATTTCAATGGTAATTGTACTTTAAACCAAACGATTGACTCGTTAAGATTACTAGGCTGAGCTGCTTTAAATATCGAATAGATATACCACTAAGAACAATAGACGAGATGCCTAACCTGATTCATTAGTGAAAACATTAAAGCATTTCATAAATAGCAATTCAATATGATTTGAAAGTATTTTACCACTGAATCTAGTACATGTATAGCAATTAATGAGAAAGTTTCACAATAAGAAACACCATAATTAGTGTATACTGGTATCAGAGTAATGTGCTAATTCATTCCATACACTCACCCCAACTACTTCATTCCCATAAAGCAAGTACTAGTAACAAGATCAGCCTTCATTCTGACACTGATGACTGCATCTAAAAGAAACATGACAGATAAAGTTATAAACTCTAGACCGAACTATACCTCCTAGATTAACTCATTTTTATAAATATATGACAAAAACGCTAAAAATCTAGTGAGAGGATTTCAACTGGTTATAGTCTTGTTCCATCTTTACCTTGTGCTTGTAAAGTTACAGATTTTAGTCAGCACTGCTGCCAAACTTAACACATGCAGCTACAGCTATACACACACACACACACATACATTAAGTTAAAATGTGTATTAGCCCTACATGGTCCTTACTTATCATATCTATACAGGTACTATACATACAGGCCTAACTGCTATTAGCCATAATACACACACACACACGATACACACGCTGTAACTTTCTATGCAAATAGCATGTTACAACTGAATCCCAAATTTGCTCGTGTGTGAACTTTTCTCACATCTACCTAAGATATGCAATTCATGAATCAAGTATTTAATTGATCAAATAGGCCTAACATGAAATATTATAACAAGTTGACAATTCCTAACAACTTGATGAATACAATACAATCATATACAATTAATTTGGAATGAACTATCATGCAGTCTCCCCATGTCAAAAGGAGTAATAAAGTTTAACTGTTAGCAATTCATCAATCATCACTTTCACTTATAACTGAACTCCTCATTACATTGTGCACTGTAAAATAAAGTTCAGCAGCCACATGAAAAGCTGAGATTGTAAAACATCACTGAATCACACATCTTAATCACTAAAACTCTTGAGAAGATTAGCTGAAAAACATACAACATTCTTACACTATTACAGATATAAAATTATATAAAACATACCTGTTAAAAAGGAGAGAACTTCTGACTTAACACTCTGTGGCGCCATGGCCGGTGAGCTTATCGAGTGCAGTGCTTTCTTTGATTTTTGTTTCAAACAGAAAATGCAAGAAATTTCTGGACTAATCCATTCCACAGAAGGGGGGGAAGAGGGAGAGGGCTATTTACAAAGGAGGGGCAATTCATGTAAAACTTGTTTTGCTCTGTTACATAAGTAAGATTCTGTAAATTGTAAGACAGGCAAGTACTGCATTTGAAAACTTTTTAGCCGGGAATATCATCATTCTTTTGATAAGTAAGATTCTATAACGTGTAAGAAAACTGTACAGCATTTAAAATTTTTGCCCTAATTTGAATTTGATTATGTTTTTCAGAAAGTAAAGAAAGAAGAGGAGGAACTTGGAGGAAAACGTTTGACGAGTTATCACTCCTACGTGCTACTGAAGAATGAGGGTAACCTGAATATGGAAATGACATGGAACACAGTAGGCTGGGTTCTCCTCACACCTCCCAATATTGCAGTAAGTGTATAGTGTATATATGTGACTATTCACAGACAAAAGGTTCAAGCATTATACAAGTTAAATGTGGCACCACCCCTTTTGGGACATTTACTGTATTTCAAAGCCCCCTGATGGATGGAACAAATTTAATTGCAATTATTATGCCTTATTCATTTCATACTTAAAGTATTGTTTTTGTCTGACAAGGACCCCCTAGATGGCCGTTTGGCTTCGTCAAACGGAGGGTTCCTCAGTGTGCGCTCCCCCCTTTCTGAAAATCCTGTATCCGCCCCTGAGTATGCCACTCTCAACCCTAGCATATAGTTAATGGGTATCTGGAAGGAAGAAATGCCCTGAATGCTTTCAGTGCCTTAGGGCCAGTGGACTAAAACCAGGGTAATTAACAGTACAGTGCTTTGTAGGCGCCTTGAAGATCCCTTTGTAGGAACGTATAATCTGTTATATCTATTTTGATCTATTATTGTCTATTTCTCAGATGCCATTTCGAGAGATGTGGGCTTTCGACCATAACTCATGTGAGATGCACTTCACTGGCCAAGGGAATAAGCCGGATTTCAATTGTAATATAGATGTCCAGCAACAGAACAATGAAAGCAAGGTGGTACTATCATTCGGCCATGAAGTTCAAGTGACTGAGGTAACTGTTTTATGAGTATCGTCACTAACATTCACCTTCTGAAAAATTAGCTCATGAAATTTTCACCCCTTTTTTATGCCTCCGCCCACAGTAGGTGGTGCCGGAGGCATTATGTTTTCGGGTCGTCTGTCCGTCCGTCCGTCCCCTTTTCGTTCTTGCGATAAACAGTTTTTTTGGATCAGTTTGTAACTTGGCCCATGTATGCATGTAGGAGGGACGATGAACTGATTAGATTTTGGGGTCTCAAGGTCAAAGGTCACAGAGGTCATTATGTACATAAAAATGGTTCGTTGTCGCGATAACTTCAAAACCATTTTTTGGATCAGTTTGTAACTTGGCCCATGTATGCATATGGGAGGGACGGTGAACTGATTAGATGTTGGGGTCTCAAGGTCAAAGGTCAAAGGTCACAGAGGTCATTATGTACAAAAAAGGTTCGTTCTCGCTATAACTTCAAAACCGTTTTTTTGGATCAGTTTGTAACTGGGCCCATGTATGCATATGTGAGGGACGATGAACGGATTAGAGTTTGGGGTCTCAAGGTCAAAGTTCAAAGGTCATAGAGGTCATTATATACATAAAAATGGTTTGTGATGCATGGAGTCTAGGCCTACCTATTTTAGAAATTTCAAGGGGACAGTGGTCTATTTGCTATAAAATATCTATTTCCTTGGTGTATTTGATGATTGTAAGTCAGCAATGGTAAGTTTTTTATTTGTACGGGATGGAAAGGAAATGAAATAAATTTTCTGTCTCCTGTGCTTTTTAAGTGAAAAGATTTGTAATTTTGTTGGACCAATCCTTTTTAGAGTGTACATGTATGCCATACATGTAAGACAAAAAGTTTTGTTGAAAAACAAAAAGTACAAAATTCTCAATCTTTTGATAATCTATGCAAGATATGCACTTTATTCCATGTTTATTCAAACAGAAAACCGAAATGGCATATTTCATGAGTTAGGTATACTCAGTTTATTTAAAAGATTGATTCGTAATATCCTTTGGAACTGGAGAAACATTGCAAAAATAAGAATTTGTGTATTTTTGAAAACAGCATTGTTGAAGACAACATCTCATGTTTTGTATGACATTGTTTTGTATCATCTGTTATGACATTGACATGTGATTATTTATTAATAAATGTTTTTAAAAAAGAAAAAAAAAAAATGTATGCCATACATTTCCAATTTGGTGATGGCGGAGGCATAAATTCCGACCGCGCGCGGTCGAAGATTCATCTAGTTTGTTTCAACCTTTCAATTTCTATGAAATCAGAATCCAAATCTTCAAAGTGCAATACAGTTTACATAAATTGGACATTATATTACACAGTAAATTAACATTTTGTAACTTCAAATTGGTCTGAAGATGGAGAAATGTGTTTTTCATACAAATCAACGGAAAAACTATATACCCTTTTTTTCTTTTTCATGCAGGTGTAATTTTTTTCTTTGTCATAAATATACAAACAGTACTACAAAACTTAAAGATAACATTTAACAAATTCATAATGACGAAGCTTTTCGACCTGCACTCATCGTATTCTCCCATTCCTGCGTTGTGACCCGAAAAGCTTCGTCACTATGAATTCGTTAAATGTTATCTTTGTCATAAATATTTTTCTTGATGTAGGGAACTTCTTGCAAAATATCCAGTGTCTTTGTTTAATTTTTCAGTAGAAAATGTAGGTTTTTGCACATGGTTAACATAAATTATGATACAGGACAAAAAAAAACACCAACAAATATTGATTAACACAAAAATTATTGATTTGATTGGTTTGTAATCTTTGCACAATTTTGGAGGTCTGTTCCAAGTTTTACTGCGATCGGTCTTATTAAAGCCAAGATCAAAGACCCCTTTATCAGTGGCACATCCAGGGGCGACAAGGGTGCGTGTCCCCCCTTTTAATTCTTCTATTTTGTGATTTTTACCATGGGAGGGGGATACCACCCTTCCGCACCCTCCGCTCCCTTGCCGCTGGCACCCCCCCCCCCCCATTACAAATTCCTGGATTCGCCACTGCCTTTACCATCAGGATCAGGTAAAAATAGCTCTGTGCAAGAAGGTTAAAGCATTCTTCTACATGAACTTTGTCCAATTCAAACAATATTTCATACTTTTATTCTTTATTGAACTTGAAATTTCCCTTGAGTTGATTGTTTGGAAGCCTTTGCAATTGTATTTTAATAACTGAACTGTACTTCATTTTTTAAAAACCTGTAATTATGTTCGAATCATTGTTCTTGCAGATGGACTCTCCTGATGGCATAAGGAGTGGAGCAGCTCAAGGAAGAGCTGAAGAAAATCTGTCAGTGCCACAGGAAGAAACAAGGTCAATCAGTAGCTCACTACAGATTCAGCTACCAGAAGTTCCACCTGCACCAGACATTGCCTACAGTTTATTGTCAATTTGCGAAACTAGCAACTCTCCTGGGAAGGGATCTAGGAAGCAACAGTTCTCATTTACAGAAGGATACATTAGGTCTTCTGCCCAGATGGAAACTACTCAGAGGCTCCAACCTCCTCCCAGTGCACTGACTTTAGGTGAGGTTGATCAATCGATGGGTGTGCCTTCATTCTTCCACAGGGGTAATGAAATGGAAGTGTCGCGTCACATTTTGCCAAACGACAAGGGTCCCTCGAGAAGAAGGGATGGGGCTCCATATGGAAGGCCAGCTCTTCATGAAGGAACAACCACTGCCATTACCAACTTCAACCATAACCAGTCCAATGCTGCTCTAGCTACAGCTGGAAGGAGTGCAGCCATCCAGCAATATTTCATTGGAAATATGAATGTGAATTTGGCAGAAGGACAAAATAGGCCACAAATGATTCTGCAAAGTCCAAGCATCATTCCCTTCCAGTTGAAGAAAAAGCTGTCTCATAAGTTGGATTACAAAATGAGTGTGAAGAATTGGATGGATCTGTCAAGGTACTGGAAATTAGACAGAGAGTATGATGAGACTGCTATTGATACGAGTTCCCCAGCATGGGTTATCCTTTGTGCAGCTGAAGAAAGGAAATATGTGAAGTCGTTGGACGATTTGCGGGTTGCACTCAAGGCAATCGGAAGAGATGACTGTGTAGATATTGTAGATAAGTATGAAGGAATCTCTGCTAATGAAGCTAGTGATACCGATCTCTGAATCAAGAGTGTCCATATTCAGTGATGGCCAATGCCCAGGGGAGGATTCTTGTCTGAGCTTTGTTCACACTTGTTTTACATTGGGTGAACTATCCTTGCTACATCCTTGCACCAGAGGTTCGGGAAGATCAAAGCATCTATGGAAGTTCAAAGTATGCACTGACATCTCTTAGAGCATGTGCAGTGATAAATTTTATCCTTGTTGTTTCTGATTCTAAAGTCTCCATGCAAGGCATTAGTACCAAGCATGTGAGGCACTGGCAAGAACAACGACCTTGGAGATGTTGTATTACGGAACTACTTGATGCGCGCATGCATACCTTTGTAACACTGCTTATTGGTCCGCACCAATAAACCCCTATCCGAGTACCGGTAAGATGTGAGTCTATTCATCGTCTCAATATTCCTCTTATTATTGTGTCTACAATCTACAGTGTGTTATGTATCTGATATCAGGCCATGCCCTATAACACAACATGGTGGCAGCGGCGGTTTTGTTTTGTTTTTCCACGCACAGGATATGCATGAGTTACAGTTCGAACCGTTGCTTTAACCGTTGTTAAAAAAAAAAAAAAAAAAAAATGATAAAACAAGGGGAAAGTAATCAAAAGGAGGATAGCTCCAAGACTAGCTATAAATGAGTCTTTATGGGAAATACCTGAAATATGCATAACTTATATGTTCAGCTAAAAGTAATGCACATATTTGGGGTAAAAACAATGCTACAAAACAAAAGAACATGTATATTTCTGTCAATGTAATCGTTCCATTTTTTTTTTGTAAGGAAAAGGGAGATGTTGTATTACGGAACTACTTGATGCGCGCATGCATACCTTTGTAACACTGCTTATTGGTCCGCGCCAATAAACCCCTATCCGAGTAAGATGTGAGTCTATTCATCGTCTCAATATTCCTCTTATTATTGTGTCTACAATCTACAGTGTGTTATGTATCTGATATCAGGCCATGCCCTATAACACAACAGGAGACTGTTAAGTTTTCTGTTTTACCAGGAGTAAGCCAGTTCTTAATTTCAATTTGTGCATACATGTGCAGATATAAGTTGTTTGTACCAAGTACAATTGACTTTTGTACACTTTCATAGCATGCTCACCATGATATGGGCACCTGCATGATTTTACATGTTTAATAAGTAGTGTATCCACCAAAAAAGATGCGCATGCGTGTACAAATTTGGGTGATATCCTGGTCATTTTGTGCCATGTATTAATTACGAAGTAGTCATTGGTATTGTTAGAAATGTTTTTGAAGTTGGCAGGCAGAGCAGTTGCCATACCTACCGGTAGTCTGTAGTATGAAGCAAGCAGTGGGATAGGGCTTCAGGGTTGGGCACATGCCTCTGAACCCAACTTCAGGTAACATGACTGTTCCAAAATTGGTGGAACTCACCATAGCAACCTATGGCCTGTTCATGCATAAGTCGATAACAAACAGCAGAGCAACTCCCCCAAGAATTTATACTGTGAAAATTTAAAGGAGCCAAAACACATAGTCTGTTTGCCTGAATTCAAAGCTGGCACGGTTCACCGTTGAAACTGCTAATTTGCTTTCAAAAGCTACCTAGCATGATGACATATCAGGTCCTGTGTATCTGACTCATTCTATAAATTTAATGAGGCATCAAAGAATTCATGGTAAAAAACACAAGAGCTGATAAAAAGAGAAGTTCTAATGTGATAAAGAGATGTTTATACAAAGTGAAGTGAAGGTTTGGATGAGGCAAGCATGTAACTAGTAAATAATTTTATGCCTCCGCCCACCCTAGGTGGTGCCGGAGGCATTATGTTTTCGGGTCGTCCGTCCGTCCGTCCGTCCCCTTTTTCGTTCTCGCGATAACTTCAAAACCGTTTGGCGGATCAGTTTGTAACTTCGCCCATGTATGCATATGGGAGGGACGATGAACTGATTAGATTTTTGGGTCTCAAGGTCAAAGGTCAAAGGTCATAGAGGTCATTATATACATAAAAATTGTTCGTTCTCGCGATAACTTCAAAACCGTTCGGCGGAACAGTTTGTAACTTGGTGCATGTATGCATATGGGAGGGGAAATGAACTGATTAGATTTTGGGTGTCAAAGGTCAAAGGTCATAGAGGTCATTATATACATAAAAATGGTTCGTTCTTGTGATATAACTTAGGAACTGTTTGGCGGATCAACTTCTAACTTGGCCCATGTATTCTTATGGGAGGGACGATGAACTGATTAGATTTTAGGGTCTCAAGGTCAAAGGTCAAAGGTCACAGAGGTAATTATGTACATAAAAATGGTTAGTTCTCGCAATAACTGAAGAACTGTTCGACAGATCAGCTTCTAACCTGGCCCATGTTTGCATATGGGAGGGACGATGAACTGATTAGATTTTAGGGTCTCAAGGTCAAAGGTCAAAGGTCATAGAGGTCATTATATACATAAAAATGGTTCGTGATGTATGGAGTCTAGGCCTACCTATTTTAGAAATTTCAAGGGGACAGTGGTCTATTTGCTATAAAATATCTATTTCCTTTGTGTATTTGATGATTGTAAGTCATCAATGGTAATTAAGTTTTTTATTTGAAAATAAAATGAAATAATTTTTTTCTGTCTCCTGTGCTTTTGAAGTGAAAAGATTTGTAATTTTGATGGACCAATCCTTTTTAAAGTGTACATGTATGCCATACATTGCCAATCTGGTGATGGCGGAGGCATAAATTCCGACCGCGCGTGGTCAGAGATTCATCTAGTTATTTATTGGGACAGTGTAATTTCCATCCTAGCTGACATCACCAAGTATTAGTGGAGAAAAAAGATTTGAATGAAGTACAGTGTACATACAAAAGTCCATTTATGTGTTGTAAAAGAGGACTTACCTGATTGCTATACATGTTTGTTCTGGCTGTAAGCAAACCAGAAAATCCATGTTTGTCCATACAATCCTCTTCCTGAACCAAATTACAGTACTTAGTCTAGTCTATGACTATGCGACCCTATGTAATAAAACAAACAGATCTGATATGTATTCCAGCTGATGTGTACTTGTTCAAAATGCTGTATTTGTCACTTCAGAGAGACCACAATATTTAGTTTTAAAATGACCAGGATACTGATTTTTTTTTTGGTGAAGAAAAATCCTGTTGAAATTGAAGAAAAAGCATTAAAAAATGTGAAAAAAACGAAGATGAATAAAAAAGGTGGATATAATTATGATCAAAATCAAATATTATTAATCGCATTATCACTACAGCATTCGTGTTTTGATTAGTTTTGATGATGTACTAGTAACATGTTATGCTATTATTATTCAATTATTTTTAAAATGATTTATGAGATTATCAAGTAAAGAGGATGCACTGTATGATACTGAATGCACATGCCACCCAGTGATACAGGTGATAGACGTTGTTGAAGTAATACAGAATTTCTGTGGGAAAAGATTGAAGCAAATGACATCAGAAGTGATAATCATGTACATGTACCAAGTAAGAATGATATGTGTGTTAATAGTACAGTTTGAACAAAGTTAGCAGTGGATCACAGCTTTGCACACTATGGCAAAAATTGAATTTATCGTAATGGATCAACATGTATATAACTTTGTTCTATACTGTAAATATAAATGAAACTATTGCAGCATTTCTGTGTATACTTTGAATATTTCCTTTCCTCTATACAGTATATTATTAAAACAGACTCTTCTAAATTTTTGATATTCTGTCACAAAATAGTTGTTCTAATGTCAGTGATCAAATCAGCATGTTACATCAGTTTGAATGATATACTACTTACATGTGGAAAATGGGATATTGTCATTATTCTTGTAAGAATATTTCTGGTATTAATTTATAATTGGCATTTTACAATATATCTTTTATCATGTTCTTGGAAGAATGTACTTCAAGATTTTACCTTATTTGAACTTTCATTTTTTATATTGAATGTATGTATACTTCTGATGCTGTATATTTAAACTTTCATTTGTATTTTAAAGATTGGGAAAAAATCAATTTAAAATGAGCAATTTTATAATAAAAACAAGATGAACATGTACATTAATAGGATAGAATGCATTGAAAATTACAAATGGATGTATTTGTAAAAAAAAATCTTCATTTTAATTGCATTTATTTGTACAAATGAAATCTTCTTTTCTTCCTATTGCCTTTTTTTCTTTCAAATATCTTTAAACTGTACATATGTGAATGCTTGTTAATAATTTTTTACATTTCTTCTTTGCAGACAAAGGCTAAATTATATATTCATATGCATGTGTGAATGTGTTAAACATGGGCTGCAGAATGGAGGGGGGGGGGGGGAGGCTGCAGCCCCTCTCCACTGTTTTGATTAGACACATTTCATGAAAACTAAAAAAAAGTTCGAAAATTGTCATTAATGAGTGAAATCAAAATCAGCCCCCCACTTTCAAAATGGCCCCTGTTAAAGGGTACCAATCGCCAAGAAATATTTTGCTCTGTATATTACAGGTTCCCATATCATCATACTACATGTATTTTCAAAATATGTGCTTCAAATATTGCAAATTTTATTACACTCTCTTTAAGCATAAAAGCGACTTGTACGTGCTCGCAAAGATGAGGGCTGGCACAGAACCCAACTCGTAGTTTGGTTCTGCGCGTGTACCTTCATATTATCCATATTTCCGTCATACTCCTTAATTGTTGACCTATAGAATGCCAGATAAACTTCTTTGAGGTTAATTTTATACTTTCTGGTGGTACACTAATTATTTTTTCAGGTGATTGGTACATCGTTTCATCCATGTGCTCTGATTGTTATTCAATTTTATTTTTTAATGTCCTCAATGTATATTATGATCATGTGCCTTATGATTTGCTAATTTTAGAATATAAAACAAACATATATTCCCATAAAAAAATAAATAAAAAAATAAAAATAGTATGTACTTATAATAGGGCCTTTTGTTTTACAGGGTATTGCTTGCCATCTAAACTTAGAAATGATGATATTTGAAACTAGAGGCATGCATGATGGACACATCCACATACAGTATTGCAAAGTTCAGAGGTGTCAGAACATCGGGCTTGGACAATGGATTGGAGGGGCATCTTTTGTCTGGCGGACAAAAGATGCCCCTCCAATCCATTGTCCGAGCTGACGTTCTGACGCCTCTGGCGAGATTGTGTGTTATTTTTGTGTGTGTATATTACAAATACCTGTGCTACCTTTGCAGTTTCATCATTTGTTCATCTTCATGAGAAGAAACCGGTGAAACTCCTACATGCAATTGCTTAATGGTCCTTCCTCAAAAACCTTTTGTTATCCTTCTATTAGTTCTAATGAAAATTGTACTGCCATTCCCAGCTCCAGCTTCTGTGGGCTAAAGCTGATTAGCCATATATGTCTGTGAGGTAATACACAGTAAAAAGCGAAAAAGGATTGTAAATTAAGCTTGTTGATTAATTGATCATCATGTTTCCGTAACAAATGTTTGAACTACTGTATATATGTATATATATATATACATGTATATATATAAGAAATTAAACTTAATATTATAAGTGTGTCATGTGATGAAAGTGTATGTTTTAATTCAGGCTTTTGTACTTTTTGACAACTTAATTGATATTCAGTGAAGACGACCATGATTAAAACTGCTGCTACTATACGTTATTATATAGATATTGTAGAGCCTGTATACTTCAAAGGTTGAGTCTGAAAATACTGGCATCCTGAGATGTTCATTCACATTTGAAATTCCAAGTAAAAAACAAAATCAGATTTTTTATGATTGATAAAAAATATACATGTATTTAGCATTTAAAGAGGCTATAAGATAATATCAATCTAGAGTTTTTTGGACATCAAGATAACTTAGAAAAACAGATTCAGGGCGAAATATAATATGTGTAAGAAAAGAAATTAAGAGGTATATTTTTGCCCTTTGCCCAAAGTTGAATGATGTTATGCAGGGGTGTCGATCCATGTTCATGATTGGGGGGGGGGGGGGGGGGGGGGGAAGGGGATGACCAAGTGGGGTTAGGGGTATCCCCCCTCACACACCAGAGACTTTTTCAAAAATCTGTCTATAAAACTTGAATGTTAGAGCATCCCAAAATGGTTTTCTGTTTTTCGCATTGAAATTATGGCATTTCTTATTTCCTTACTTCTAATCATTAAAGAATGTGATAGTATTTCAAGATCAAATATAATGAGTTTGGATAATTATTAGTTTTAAGTTAATGTATCATAATTCTTATTTATTTTATCCAAAAATATTTGGGGAATGATAATACAGGCCACCCCCACCTCAAATTTTAGGGCAAGGGGTATATATACACCCCCCATCCCCCCAGGATCGACACTCGACACCCATAATGTTATGAAACTCGCCTGAAACAATAATATAATAAAGAGACATAATGTTATTCTCTTTTACACGCTTAACAATATTTGTGTCTTCTTTTCAATATGCTTGTTTATTGTTCATGTAGTTAAAAAAAAAATTAAATAGCATCTTCAACTATTTCACATAGGTAATTATGGGGGGGGGGGGGGGGGACGAGCGAGAGAGAGAGAGAGAGACCGGGAGAAAACAATGTTTTAGTGTTATTCGAGCGAGAGAGAGAGGGAGAAAACAATGTTTTAGTGTTTTCAAATGATTTGTAAAATGTATGCATTATTGTACCAACTCATCACTTGGAATTCTTGAAATGCAATCCAGGTTGATGAGATAAATGGGAGTGGGAGGTGGTCATGGTCATATGATTTCTTTTCATGTATCTCTTTTTTTGTATTTCTCTTTCACTTCACTTTTTCTTTAACTGTCACTCCTTTTTATGCCTCCGCCCACCGAAGGTTAGTCTAGATTCTAGACCTTTTTTTATTACCCCCCCCCCCCCCCCCGACCGCCGCCCCCGCCCCACTAAACGTAGCGGCCCCAGTGATCACGACCGCCCGGTGAATCGCGCAACCCCGAGGAAAAAAAGGTCTGACAACTCCAATTATCGTGTACAATATCGGCCCTCTATCGGCTGATGTCATATAATGTAGCTTCATCGGCTATTATCGTCATCAGACCGATCAGGCAGTGGACTAACCGAAGGTGGGTGCCGGAGGCATTATGTTTTCGGGTTGTCCGTCCGTCCGTTACCGCGATATCTCAAGAATCATTTGAGGTAGGAACCTCAAACTTGGTACTAGTATGTATCCCCATACGAAGATGAACTGATTAGATTTTGGGGTAAGTAGGTCAAAGGTCAGAGGTCACAGAGGTCAATTTACATGAAATTACATGAAATTACTGGTTTTTAGCACCGTTACCGCGATATCTCAAGAACTGTTTGAGGTAAGAACTTCAAACTTGGTACTAGTATGTTTCTCTATACGAAGATGAACTGATTAGATTTTGGGGTAAGGAGGTCAAAGGTCAGAGGTCACAGAGGTCAATTTACATGAAATTACATGAAATTCTTGGTTTTTAGCACCGTTACCGCGATATCTCAAGAACTGTTTGAGGTGAGAACTTCAAACTTGGTACCAGTATGTATCCCCATAGAAAGAGGAACTGATTAGATTTTGGGGTAGATAGGTCAAAGTTCAGAGGTCACAGAGGTCAATTTACATGAAATTACATGAAATTCTTGGTTTTTAGCACCGTTACCGCGATATCTCAAGAATCATTTGAGGTAGGAACCTCAAACTTGGTACTAGTATGTATCCCCATACGAAGATGAACTGATTAGATTTTGGGGTAAGTAGGTCAAAGGTCAGAGGTCAAAGAGGTCAATTTACATGAAATTACATGGAATTCTTGGTTTTTAGCACCGTTACCGCGATATCTCAAGAATTGTTTGAGGTAAGAACTTCAAACTTGGTACTAGTATGTTTCCCTATACGAAGATGAACTGATTAGATTTTGGGGTAAGGAGGTCAAAGGTCAGAGGTCACAGAGGTCAATTTACATGAAATTACATGAAATTCTTGGTTTTTAGCACCGTTACCGCGATATCTCAAGAACTGTTTGAGGTAAGAACTTCAAACTTGGTACTAGTATGTTTCCCTATACGAAGATGAACTGATTAGATTTTGGGGTAAGTAGGTCAAAGGGCAGAGGTCACAGAGGTCAATTTACATGAAATTACATGAAATTCTTGGTTTTTAGCACCGTTACCGCGATATCTCAAGAATTGTTTGAGGTAAGAACCTCAAACTTGGTACTAGTATGTATCCCCATACGAAGATGAACTGATTAGATTTTGGGGTAAGTAGGTCAAAGGTCAGAGGTCACAGAGGTCAATTTACATGAAATTACATGAAATTACTGGTTTTTAGCACCGTTACCGCGATATCTCAAGAACTGTTTGAGGTAAGAACTTCAAACTTGGTACTAGTATGTTTCCCTATATGAAGATGAACTGATTAGATTTTGGGGTAAGGAGGTCAAAGGTCAGAGGTCACAGAGGTCAATTTACATGAAATTACATGAAATTCTTGGTTTTTAGCACCGTTACCGCGATATCTCAAGAATCATTTGAGGTAGGAACCTCAAACTTGGTACTAGTATGTATCCCCATACGAAGATGAACTGATTAGATTTTGGGGTAAGTAGGTCAAAGGTCAGAGGTCACAGAGGTCAATTTACATGAAATTACATGAAATTCTTGGTTTTTAGCACCGTTACCGCGATATCTCAAGAATTGTTTGAGGTAAGAACTTCAAACTTGGTACTAGTATGTTTCCCTATACGAAGATGAACTGATTAGATTTTGGGGTAAGGAGGTCAAAGGTCAGAGGTCACAGAGGTCAATTTACATGAAATTACATGAAATTCTTGGTTTTTAGCACCGTTACCGCGATATCTCAAGAATCATTTGAGGTAGGAACCTCAAACTTGGTACTAGTATGTATCCCCATACGAAGATGAACTGATTAGATTTTGGGGTAAGGAGGTCAAAGGTCAGAGGTCACAGAGGTCAATTTACATGAAATTACATGAAATTCTTGGTTTTTAGCACCGTTACCGCGATATCTCAAGAACTGTTTGAGGTGAGAACTTCAAACTTGGTACCAGTATGTATCCCCATAGATAGAGGAACTGATTAGATTTTGGGGTAGGTAGGTCAAAGTTCAGAGGTCACAGAGGTCAATTTACATGAAGTTACATGAAATTCTTGGTTTTTAGCACCGTTACCGCGATACATGTATCTCAAGAATCATTTGAGGTAGCTAGGAACCTCAAACTTGGTACTAGTATGTATCCCCATACGAAGATGAACTGATTAGATTTTGGGGTAAGTAGGTCAAAGGTCAGAGGTCACAGAGGTCAATTTACATGAAATTACATGAAATTCTTGGTTTTTAGCACCGTTACCGCGATATCTCAAGAATTGTTTGAGGTAAGAACTTCAAACTTGGTACTAGTATGTTTCCCTATACGAAGATGAACTGATTAGATTTTGGGGTAAGGAGGTCAAAGGTCAGAGGTCACAGAGGTCAATTTACATGAAATTACATGAAATTCTTGGTTTTTAGCACCGTTAAATACCGCGATATCTCAAGAATCATTTGAGGTAGGAACCTCAAACTTGGTACTAGTATGTATCCCCATACGAAGATGAACTGATTAGATTTTGGGGTAAGTAGGTCAAAGGTCAGAGGTCACAGAGGTCAATTTACATGAAATTCTTGGTTTTTAGCACCGTTACCGCGATACATGTATCTCAAGAATCATTTGAGGTAGGAACCTCAAACTTGGTACTAGTATGTATCCCCATACGAAGATGAACTGATTAGATTTTGGGGTAAGGAGGTCAAAGGTCAGAGGTCACAGAGGTCAATTTACATGAAATTACATGAAATTCTTGGTTTTTAGCACCGTGGCGCGATATCTCAAGAACTGTTTGAGGTGAGAACTTCAATTGGTACCAGTATGTATCCCCATAGAAAGAGGAACTGATTAGATTTTGGGGTAAGTAGGTCAAAGTTCAGAGGTCACAGAGGTCAATTTACATGAAATTACATGAAATTCTTGGTTTTTAGCACCATTACCGCGATTTCTGAAGAACTATTTGAGGTAAGAACTTCAAACTTGGTACCAGTATGTATCCCCATAGAAAGAGGAACTGATTAGATTTTGGGGTAGGTAGGTCAAAGTTCAGAGGTCAATTTACATGAAATTACATGGAATTACTGGTTTTTAGCACCGTTACTGCGATATCTCAAGAACTATCTGAGGTGAGAACTTCAAACTTGGTACCAGTATGTATCCCCATAGAAAGATGAACTGATTAGATTTTGGGGTAAGTAGGTCAAAGGTCAGAGGTCACAGAGGTCAATTTACATGAAATTACATGAAATTACTGGTTTTTAGCCTCGTTATCAAATATTTCTAGAACAGTTTGAGCCATCAACTGAATTTAGGCGGAGGCATATAGGAGCTAGACGCAGTCGCATTCATCTTGTTCAAGCATGATTTTCCCATGTAGTTTATTGATGCATTGCAGGGCCGTACTAAGGGTTCAAGTGAATCCCTCCCTCTCCCCAGCAAATAAGTCTTAAAATTTTTTTTTTTTCTTTTTAATAGTAAAAGGGCACCCTAAATCTGTTCATTATTTTTCTTGTCAGACATGTATATTTTTGTGAAAAAAATAGACCCTATGTGTGAAATGAATTAAAATTTACAATGAAAACTTGTACAGGTCTAGTGTTTTAAACTTTTTTTTTTAGTAATTCTTGCCTTCTCTGACAATAAAGAAAAGAAACGGATCCTAAACTTATTCAGCTTAGATTTTCTTTTTGATAAGTCAAATGAAAGACACCATTGTCAATTGCGTGCAAATGGCGGCTGACGATAGCTAGCTGTTGTCAAGAACGCTGCGGCTTTGCCTTGGCTTTGGCGGTGGTTAATGGCCAAACTTGAAGTTGACGTTACGAGACAAATGTTCAAGTGCAGACATTAGAAATTGATCGTTTGTAAGTTGAAGACTTCATCAAATTCTTGTAAAATAACATTGCCATGGTCTGATTCATTTGTTTGTGATAGAGATGATGATGTGATGATCAGTGGATCTACGAACAATTATGGCCTAGAAATAACTCAACCACGTCAAAGCAACGGAGTTCCGCCGCACCGCTCCCGGTGGCTACCGAGCTCTGACTCCGTCGACGTTTGTGTTATCTGGGCCCTGTTCCATAAAACTTTTATGTCATGAATGATTTATGCCATGATTTATGCCATGATTTATGCCATGATTTATACCATGATTCATGACATGACATGAATCCCCGAATCACAACATAAACATAAAATTAAAATGTCAATGACATAATGGGGAGCCCTATGTCATGTCTGCGCGCTAATTACCACTAACACTAACAGTCAAAACGTCCCCTTGTTAGACCAAAACGTCCCCGGGTCAAAACGTCCTCGGGTCAAAACGTTCCGGGCTCTTTTGTTAAAAAATATGTTGAATTCTCACCGTTATTACATCATATTTTGAAGTAAATGAAATCTTTAACCAACAAGAATAGTTTTGTGTCATTTACCATCCACCACACGACTGAATTACCGCTGCATTCACGGCATGAAAATCATCTAGCTCTCGCTTCCAATCAACGCAATATCGCCGGCTGTGCATGTAGTGTGCGTGGGGTACTTTGGTAAGCAGCCGCACGGCTAGTACAAACGTTTAACAGTTGACCAGAGCAATTATAATAAACGTATATTCAATTTAATATAGAATCTTTATTTGCACATAATAAGTCGAGGTATTTTGTTTTAATCGGTAAATAGGTGCATGTCATGTCATTTTCCAGTTTTGGGGAGGCATGCA
The DNA here is from genome assembly GCA_025617745.1 of Heliocidaris erythrogramma. NCBI lineage: Eukaryota > Metazoa > Echinodermata > Echinoidea > Camarodonta > Echinometridae > Heliocidaris > Heliocidaris erythrogramma. The sequence goes on along the minus strand of CM046855.1, from coordinate 49,055,406 downwards.
CTCGGTTTTAGGGGTTTTAAAGCAAGTTCACTCGTGAGTCAAACTTTATATAGTTAGGCCTATACTAAAAAAATAAGAGTAAGCAGTCTACCAACTGACGATAGAAAGAGCGAATGACGCAAAAATTGAGCCAGAGGCAGAGCGGGGGAAAAGGGCGGGGACGTTTTGGTACGCTACCCGGGGACGTTTTGGTCGTAGCAAGGCGGGGACGTTTTGACCGGATACCGTCTGCGCACCTAAGGTTTTGACCTGAAATTGAACAAGAATTTCTTTATATTGCTCTAAAGCTTTATTTTATATTATTCCTGATATACTAAAGATTAAGTTTGAAAAAAAATCTCATCAAAATTATAGCAAGAACAATGCCATTTTTACAAGAAACGGTGGCCGTGTCATTTCAACATTGAAAAAAACAATCTGACAATGGTGCCCATGTCTGCGCACTCATTCATTTTACACGCATTCATTTTACACGCATTTCGGGAGTTTTAACGTGAAGGACAACATTTTGAGGCTTGTGAATAAAATGTCTGAAATAAGACCGTTTTTTTATTATTTTGACTCGTTTTTTTGCATGAATACCTATCGCGATGATAAAGATGAAAAGTTTGTGTTCGTTGCGTGTTTTGTTTTATTAGAATCGCGCAGTTACGCGTGTGCGCAGACTTGGGCACTCTCGCCATACTCATATTTTGAAAAAAAGTCATAGCTTAGACATGTTAGAGTTAGAGTTAGACTTAGCCTTAGGCTTAGTTAGGCCTTAGGGCCTAGTTCTGCAGAGAAAAAATATGAGCAAGCAGTGGCAAGAAATATGAATGTATTTACTTAACTTAGAAAGGTCTAGACCTTATTTAGGTTATATCTATAGTATAACATTTTGTAAATATTAACAATTTAAAATGGAATTAGGACTTACCTATATTGAAACCACACAAGGTAGCTACAGATGTTTCTTCCTATAGGCCTATATCTCTTACTACCTGTTTCATCAAAATAGTTGAGAAAATTATCAAGGAACGAATGACATGGTTTACGGAAAAACATTGTCTGTTACCAAATTGTCACAGTGCTTTTAGAAAAGCAAGAAGCACAAAAGACAATATAACCCAACTAGAAAAATGACATTCAAAAGAGTATTGGTAATAAAGAACATACCCTGGCCGTTTTCTTTGATATGGAGAAGGCTTATGACAGACTGTGGAAGAAAGGATTGATTTATAAACTGAACAAACTTGGTTTCCAAGGCAACACTGTTAGGTTCTTATGGAACTACTTAAGTGGGCGCTCTTTCCAGGTCCGGGCAAATCAGTGCTACTCAGTAACACATAACATAGAGGAAGGGCTGCCCCAGGGCAGCTCACTTAGTCCTGTCCTTTTTAATTTGATGTTATCGGATATACCGATGGACGCATCTGTCAATATTTCGACATACGCTGATGACTGTGTAATATAAGAGTGGGAAAAACATAGATTTTCTGAAAAGAAAAGTACAAATCTACGTAAATAACCTAAATGAGTGGTTCAACAAATGGGGTTTTACCCTTTCTAAAGAAAAGTCTGTTACTTTATTTTTCAGCAATACTAACAAAATTGTACAGATTGACTTAGATGGGGTCCCTTTACCACCAAAGGAGGAACATCTATTTTTAGGTGTAATGCTGGACAGGAAGCTTACATGGAGACCGCATATAAATATGATTGTAACAAGAGCTAAAAAGAAAATGAATATCATGAAAAGACTAGCGGGAACTACCTGGGGAAGAAGCTATAAAAGCCTTCTGAAATTCTATAAGGTGGTCATTAGGCCACTCTTGGATTATGCATCTGAGGCATATGATTCGGCTCATGATCATGTGAAGAACTTCTTGCTGACTATTCAATACCAAGCTCTGAAGTTGTGTACAGGGGCGTTGCCGGGAACTTCCTTAGAATCTTTACAGGTGGACACGGGTGAATTACCCATCGACCTAAGAAGATCCATGCTTAGTAAGGTATACAAAGCAAAAATAAGGCAAAACCCCACACATCCACTCCAATCCTCCTTGAAGAACTGCTGGCAATTTGAATATGAAAAGAATAAGAAAGTGCGTAAACCATTTGGTTTGAGAGTTATGGAAGATGAAATATACATGTATCATGCAAACGAATCACTCATGTCTTTTACCCCCATGCCGCCTTGGCATCTCTCTCCACCAGAAGTGTCATTGGCGCTACATGAGCTTGTGTCAAAAAGTGATAACATTTTTTATCATTACAATACAACTGTGGAGTATATTAATAAAATGTGGAAAAATAATCTCCATATTTATACTGATGGTTCTAGAGACCCTGCAAACGGCAGCGCCTCTGCTTGCTATTATGTGCCTGCAATGCGGGTAGTTGAATGTAAAAGAATGCAAAATTTTACATCATCTTACAGATCAGAATTGGCCGCAATTGTCTTGGCACTAAGGTGGCTTGAAAATTTGAATGTTTATAATAAAGTGGTAATTTTGACAGATTCTCTGAGTGCTATTCAAGCAATCAAGGAAAACAATAACGACAATTTCGTAAAAGAAATTATAATCACCGCTACATGTCTAAAATACAAAGGCACAATAATCTGCTTAGAATGGATCCCATCTCACTGTGGGGTCCAAGGGAACGAAACGGCTGATTTCTATGCGAAAACAGCCCTAAAACAAAGAATAGAGATTAATAATGGATTGAATATCCAAGAAACCAAACATATTTTAAGAATTTTCATACAAAATGAATGGCAGAAGAGATGGGACAGGTCAAACTCAAAATTAAGAAAATACCAAAAAGTGGTCTCAGAAAAACCATCATTTCAGTATCTCTGCACCGACAAAAGTAGTGAAAAAATGATTCACAGATTACGCTTGGCAGGTTTGGGTTTGAATGATTTCCTGTTTAAGACAGGAAGACACACAACTGGAAAGTGTGATTTTTGTAACGAGAGAGAAACGGTATACCATTTTTTATATGTTTGCCCTAGGTTTATCATTCAACGCGCCCTGTTACTTGCTGAATTAAATGTGAGCAATGTCTCTGAGGCGGAACACAAAGTGGAGAATCTCAGTGTCAAGACACAAGGTGCACTCGTCAGATATTTCAAAAGGACTCGTCGATTTGTAATTGGTTGCCAAGAGGGCAACCGTGATAGTAAGGTGTAACCAAATAAAGAGAACGGAATCGAAGTAAATCGGATAGGATTTATGTTGTGACCATTGAATGTTAATGTGTACAATCATACTGTATATTTTTTTTTTTTTTTTTTTTTTTTTTTTTTTTTGCTGCTCAAAGATGAAGCACTTAGTTATATACTAACTATAGGTATAGGTGCACTTTTCTTGTAATTTCACTTAATTGAAAGGCCCTTTAATGTCAGTATATACTCTACTTTAAAAAAAAACAGAAAGAAAATCTGTGTACGTATTTATTTTGCTTTTATATATTCGGATTTTCTAATCAGGTTCTATGAGGAATCAGAAAGAGCGCCCCCTGCTCACGTTTGAGAGACATAGGGAATACTTGTATTCCTAACGCCCTCGAAATGTACCTCGAGCGGGCTTGTCAGGATAACGTTGTAAAATCAGGGCAGGAGTGGCGGTCCTGCATGGTATCCTGGAATCTGTACCTTTCTAACAAAAACTAAAGTTAGACCCACGGATCAACAAACAAAGTATAAGTGAAAAGAGCAATTTAGTAAGGCAACAATAGTCAAAATTGACTAGTTTGCCTATTTTAAAACAACAACAACAAACCTAGCAGCCGGCTATGACGTCCGTTCGCTATGTTCCAGATACTGCACTGTTAACGCATATGCCACTGGGGTACTGGTAGACAGAAATAACCGTCTGTTATGGGGAAATCTTTAATATTTCTGACATTTCTCAACCTTCCCCATAGACAGATGGTACACCCGTATATCACCAACAAGGTGTACGAACAGCCGACCTGAGCCTTAGGTCGGAATTAGTTTTTCACTACACTAGTATTAGAAAAAGATCTAGATAGTAGTAGTAGTGAACTTAAAAAGGTCTAGACCATATTTACCTTAGATCTAGTTTAAAAAATAAAGTAGATAAGGTAATAATTAGAAATAGAATAGACTTACCGAGCAGCCGGCTACGACTCTACGAGTACGACTACGAGTTCGCTACCATGTTTGCTGTGTACGTTCCGGTTATTGTTCGCGTTACGTATATATACTGCACGAGTACGCCACTGAATACATGCTACACACACAAACACACGGAGAACCACTTCCGGTTCCGGATATGACCGTCCACACACTACGCGATATGTGATCATTCAGTCTCTGTGTACGGAGGTCAAGTGGAGCCAGACGAAGTCTCAGCGGAACAACCGACGATACAGAGAGACTGAAGCTTTTGGTCTAGGACCCTTTCATTAAATGTTTAACAAAATTTGACACGGGCATCGTCATCGATTTGAAATGAATGTTACTGACATTTGCCCGTCTTAACTTTCTCAGCGATTTAAATTCAGAATACGTAGAACCAATACATTTAAAGAAATTTGCATAAATACATGCACCCCTGAATAAAATGACCTTTTAACTGCGTGATTCTGATTCCTCTAAAGCTTAATTATTCCTGATATTCTAAAGAGTAATTTTGCAGAAAAATCTCATCAAAATTAGAGCAAGAACAATGCCATTTTCACAAGAAACAGCGGCCGTGTCATTTCAACATTGAAAAAACAATTGTGCCCATGTCTGTGCACTCATTCATTTTACACGCAGTTCGGGAGTTTTCACGTGAAAGACAACATTTTGAGGCTTGTGAATAAAATGTCTGAAATAAGACCCTTTTTTTCAATTTTTTGCACGAAAACCTATCGCTATGATAAAGATGAAAAGTTTGTGTTCGTTGCGTGTGATGTTTTGTTAGAATCGCGCAGACATGGGCACTCTAGCCATAACACTAGGCCTACACTAGACCGAAAATTCTGTCTCTCGTTCGTTAGCCTCTTATTTGGATAGGGTCGGCTCTTCACTTAGAGACAGAAACGCTCCATACACTCGCCTGTGCAAACTCACTGACCGCCGAGGAACAGTAGGCATGTCGTTGTTAAAATGTGAATATTACGATTTTTAAAAATATTTGTGTAAATTAAATAGATTAGGCCTAGGCTCTATACTTAAACGAACATGTTCAACTTACCAATTTGACTGTTATTCCTTTTAATGCTCCTTTTTCAGGTAATTCAGGGTCCAAGGTTTTCTCCGTTTGAAAATCTTCCAGCCGTATTCAAACTGTTATAGTGTGTAAGTCAATGTGTATTCGGTTTGCACAGCAGAGTGATACGGCCGTTTATTTCCAGTTTTGCTTGACTGGGTCAGTCTTTGAATACATAATGAGCAGGAATCCCCAGGAACATCTAATCTAATTTCCAAATGATTGAATGGACTAGAGATTCATGACATACTCTATTTGTCTATGAAAAATGTGACAAAATTGGTGAAAAATAATGTTATTTTATGACCCAAACAATGGAAATGAAACGAAAAGTAAAACCTGTAAAAAACTCACATAGTTTTGTTATGAGTCTGGCGGAATTTGATATGAGAGTGAAGGGCAATATCTATACTATACTTAAAGGCATTCAGTAACTTTGTGGAGGCTTGATAAAATCTGAGCTGTCTGGCCTTACATGCTATCAGTGTATGTAATATGGTGTAAAAATGAAGCCCATGCGGAAAAAAGCACTTCAAAATCACCATGTGCTTCACAAAAGTAAACATATGCAAATGACCGGAAATGCCAGACTCATTTTCCCCATTGACTCAGTGTTAGACTAAAGCGTATGGCCATACGCTTTCGTAAATATGAGTATTCAGTCACAGATATCTTAATAATAGCATTATATATTTGAAAACCTTTCTATGCCTGGCTATTTATTTATCCTTCTGAACATCATTATACAAGACAGATATCAAAATTCAACAATTTGTTAAATCAAGCTTCCACAAAGTTACTGAATGCCTTTAACAAATATTGAAATAATATGTATGTACATCTAATGACAGGGTCAGGATCCAGCAAAATGTAACCAAACTTCACATTGTGTCCTTCAAACAGTTGATTCCAGCACTCTGATTGGTTACTTCGCAAGCCTTTCCCCAAAATAGATCAACATGTTTGTCACAGCCAGGACCATGTTTGCACAAGAGATCAAGAGTTCACCCAACATGTGGCATGTGGCTTCAAATATTGTGCCCTAATCTTGCAGGGTGGCCTTGCCAGCCAATCACAGCCCTAGGATTCTATGGTCTTGACAATTTCAAGGATACATTATGTAATCGGGTTGAACATTGCTGAATCCTGACCCTGGCATAAATGTATGGATGTTTTGAATATGGTCATGTAAAAGATGAAACTTCCACGCTTCCATACATATGCGTCTTAATAGTGGCTCATATACTTTTTATATGTCTTTAATCAACTTGAAATCGACTTGAAATCTTATGAAGAAAAGCGTTTTGTTTAACTATTTTATCACTTATTTTGAACTACTTATTCTTTAAATTATAACTTAACTAAGGTATGTCTGCATTGATAAACTATCCATTTAAATCTTTCCAGAAAGTTTGATGAGCATAGCATTAATATTTCTTGAGTTAATCAACTTTAAATATGACCATGCAAAACAGCTAACTGGTTTCATGGAGAGTGTGCCATTTCAAGCACTGGAAATAAAATCAGCCCTTTTGCTCATTTGCATACGACCTGCGGTCTGACTGGGTTAGGGTATCCAAACTGTGATTAAATGTGAAAGTAAATTACTAGTGCTGCAAGGCCAAGGCCGGGGTCCTAAAGCTATGCACTCCCGGTATCTGCATGCGACATGTTCAATGTGCCAAATTTCTGCTGTGACTAAGCAACAAGAATATCATTGCTGTTTGCCAAAAAAGAATGAGTAATTTCCCTTTATTTTATTAATATCACTAGTTTGGAAATTGGGGTGAAATTTACATGTACATCAGCTTCAAAATCAAAATCTGCATTCATTTATTATGTGTGCGTAGCTTTAGGACCCTTTCATTTTGTTTAACAAAATTCGACATGGGCATCGTCATCGATTTGAAATGAATGTTACTGACATTTGCCCGTCTTAATTTTCTCAGCGATTTAAATTCAGGTAAAAATATATTGAAAAAGGGGTCTTATATAGTTATAACACAAGCCTCAAAATATTTTCTTCCACGTCAAAACTCGCGAAGAAGTGCATGGGGGATGTCTCATTGAGACCTGTACATCATCCGTGTAAATCACTTGCAACAGGATTGCAACATCTGATTTTTATACCTTTAACAGGGATTTCCGCGGATCTTCTCACGTCTGAATTTGATACCCTTTTTCTTGGATTTTTGCTGTTTTTGATACCCAGCTTAATGCTGAAAAAGTACCCTTTTATCGTGTCGGCGGATGATGTACAGGTCTCAATGAGACATGCCCGGGGTGGAAAATTCATGGAACATTGCTTGACTTGAGCTGATTTGCTCTAGTTTGATAATTTGAGGGACTTATTGTAACTGCGAAATGCAATGGTGCATAAAGACGAGGGAAAGACGCAAAGAGGAAAACTGCTAGTTTTTTCTGTGCTTCTAAAATTGGAATCAGACACATATCTGAATAAAAGTTTTTGTATTATTTTATATTATTCTACATCCTAATATTTTTGGTTCTGCCTCTATAAAGTAAAATTTTGATTTTGAATAATTTTGTCATATATGCGTCTTTCCCACGTTTTTACGCACCACAAGGTTTTGCTAAGCTACATGTACCTTAGAGTTGTTACAGTCTTTTGACTTTGAGGAAAAAAAAAATGTCTCATATACCTTGTCCAATATTATGATTTGTGTGAGCTTACCCCAAAAAAATTGTTTAAAACAAGAAGTAAAAAGACTACAACAAAAACTTTTGTTGACAAAGGAAAAGCGCTTTTCTTCTGTTGAAATAAATGTCAAACAAGAGCCAGTCAACATTGGCACTAATGTGCACTTCTGAAAATGAGAAACACTTGAGTTCTGAAGTAAAATCTCTCTGAGTTTGATGTCTTTGCTCATTCCTGATCAGTGCATTCCAGGAGTCAATCCATCTGCCATGGACATTACTAGAGGCAGTCTCGATGATATCACCAGGCCTGCTAGAAGCTCCAGACACAGACCAGGTAGCAGGGTATCGCTCAACAGCCCCATAAATAGGCCTCTCAGCGTTGCCAGTAGCTCATTTGAAGTATTGCCACCCGATCCTGACATACTGCTGCAAGAAGTGAGTGGATGATGAAGTTTGTTTGAAATTTTAAATCATATCCATTTGAGAATGGAAATTTGTGACTTGATTGATCTTGACATGAGCAAATGGTCAAAGAACAATGAAATTTCCAATTTGAATAAGTCAACTGTCAATAAATAAGGCCAAAATTCTTGGTAGAAATAGGCCTATGCTTTCCTATTAATGAAAGGTTTTTTGAAAATATCCTTTTAATTATGTTATATGAAGTTTTATTCAAATAATAATATGCAAGACAGCCTAATTATGTATTCATGCTTTTATAATCAGAAAACAAAAAGAGATCTTCTAAAATCGTTCCATAGAATTATAGGTTTCTTATCACTTATGCTACAGACCAAATGTGAGCAATCTGCACCTTTCCCCTTCTGCCTCAATCTTTGTCCCTAATCTGTTCAGGGTTCGGTATGATTTTTTTTGTGAAGAAAACACTCAATGTCATTGAACGCCATGATATACTTGCATTTCTAACCATCATTCAACATACTTGTTGGGCTTTATTCAACATGAAAATTAAGATTATAGTATTTCACACATCCCTTAATTACATGAACTTGAAAGCAAAAAATTATTTTGGGGAACCAAAATCTCCCTGATGACTGCATTTACCCCCTTAAGTCAATCATTGAGAGTTCTGCCTGTTTCCCCAACGTAACAATTGGAACAATCTGAGCAAGTGATCTTGTAAACAATGCCTGTTCTTTCTTCTCTTGGTACTTTGTCTTTTGGATGGACCAGCCTGCTTCTTAGTGTGTTGGAACTTCTGAAAAAAGGAGTGGACGAAAGTTTGCGAACAAAATTTTAAGGTTGGTAGAAGCTTAAACTACAGTTGTATGTATGTTTTTATGTTATGAAGGAGCAAAATTTTATTAAAATTGTTTGTGCATCATATTTTATGTCTTTTTCTTCCAGGATAATGACCTGGCTGTGGTTGAGTTTTTGACTTCCTCTGATGAAGAAGAGGAAATAGACAGGGAAGAGGATGGTATCAATGACATTGGTAGAAGTGGTGGAGTGTTTAATGCCAGAGGGGTCCAGGACAGGCTGCATAACCTTGACCTCCTCCTTGCCAAAGCTGACAATGAAAGCTTGGACGATAGTCTTAATGACACCAATGATACAATCAATCTGAGGGAATTGACGTACGAGACTCATCTCCACCAAACTGACAAGGACAGAGCCGGGAGGAGCTCATCTAGGGGACGGAACAGTGAGAACCAGGAGGGTAGGCAAGAGGAGGAGGAAGAGGAGGACCCGGATGCGGACCTGGCAGCCATCACGGACCCGGAGCTGAGAAAGGCCATCAAGAAGATGCGCAAGCTGGACCGCATCCTGAACACGAGGGTAACCAGGGAGAAGGAGGTGAAACGGCAGAGGAAGATGCTCCATCATCAGCTGGAGGTGGAGCTGGATGCCATTAAGGAGGAAGGAGGAGGCAAGTCTAAGGAGGCTTCGGAGAACACCACTCGATTCCTGGCATTGGTGCCTCCAGTCAGCCATGATGAAGGTTAGTGGGCTCAAACTTTTTATGCCTTGTTCACACATGATGCAGTAAAGCATCACAAACAAACTGCCGTGCTAAAATGCAATGACGTAGGTGTAATGTGCTATACATTTCTATATCTTATAACTCACAGATACACGAGTACATGGAGCAGCTTCTGTTGAATGCAGCTAATTTTTCCACCCCTTCTTGCCGTTTATTTAAATATAATAAGGGTTTTAATTTTAATGCAACTTTTTTTTTGAGGTGTTTCACCCTGTCACTTGTGAAGAGGCCTTAGCTGTGTTTTTTTCCAAATCACGTACATGTAGGTTGTGTTCATGTCTCCATGACTGAAGTTATTTTTTATAACATTTACTTGAATATTTGCGGTTCACTGGTATCCAGTCATAAACATTCCACCAGAATGAATCCAAAGGCAGAAATTAAACTTTACATATTTAGTAACTAGTGAAACTTTATTCCTCATTGTTGATGGTAAGTTTTGTATGCTGTGTGTGATTGTGAAACATGTTTGTGCTTTTCTTTTAATTTTTAGGAGTGAACATGGAGGACATACCTTCGACTCCTGTGTTTGCGACACAGCCGCCTGAGGGCAGCAGTCCATCTCATAGAACTTCATCGAGTGAACACTCCAGTCCTGGTTAGTCTCAGTTTCCACATAACAAATATTCTGAGCATAATTATACAGAACAGTGAATGATATTTATGATGCCGTTTCTTACATTTTCAAGCATTCTTCTTCCCTCTTTCATTATCATTTTTGTTTATAAGTACATTTGCGATCATTCTGTGTATTAATTTGAATAGATTGTATAGGGGTATCTTATAAATGGAAATGGAGAGAGAGAAAGAGAGATATGGTGCACACTGGAGAAAGTATTGTACCTGGCTTTGTTGTTAATACATCCTATTGATAATCATTTATGGAACTAAGTATGTATTAGATCACATTGTTCATCAAAATGCTCAGTAATATATATATACAGGTATATATGAAGTACTTTATCAAGATTCTGTTAGACCTATATTAAAAAGAAATGCAGCTTTGCCAATTGTCGTCATTTACCATTATCAGGGAGGTCAGTACCTGGGCAGAGTAGAAGAGCTTCCAAAACATCTCCCAGGGAACACCTTAGGAGGCCTAGACCACCAGGGGCTGCCAACCAGGGAAAGAAAGAAGATGAACCAGATTTCATTCAAAGAAATATTCAGGTGAGAATAGAAACTATCTGTAGTCAGTTATAAGACAAAATTTCACAACTTGTGTGTCCCCCCACAGGTATTATGGACATTTTTTCTTATGTACATTACATCTTTTTTTTTTGGGGGGGGGGGGGGGGGGCAGGGGGGATTTGTAATAAAGGTGTGAAATTACTTCATTAATTCTAATGGGACTTGTGTAAAATATAATGAAGGAGAGAGAGAGAAAGAGAAACAAAGGTGATCACCTTATCCATCAAGCGTTGATGCTTCCCTAAAGCGGTGTCAATAATACAAGAAGCAGTGAGTGATTTCTAAAGGCTCTGTGAAGCTCTGGAAATCTCTAATACAGCTCTGATAAGAAATTGCCATATAAACATCTCCATGCAGTTTTTCAGTACCAAATCCAAAAAAGCTCCCCTGAACAGAAAGATAATTTTTGCACTATCAGAAGAATGTAAGGTGTGCAATACAGGCCCTGTGACCTTAATATCCCGCTATCCTTTCAGTTGGCGTCGGATGCAGGCAATTTAATTGCCATGACAGATGATGAAAAGAAGAGACTGGAGGATCTCCTCTCAGAGGTAGAAGTACTTGCAGGTGAACCAGAAGAAGTAAGTTTTGTTCTATGATGCTTCAACTCGTTGGATACTAAAGCCTGAGATCAGTCAAGCTGGAGTCTTGTTAAAAGTCTGTACATTTTATACCAAAATCAAATTGTACCCAACGGGTTAACGGTGCTATCATGCATTTTCCCTTCTTGTGTGCTGTTCCAGCTGGTCCATAATTTCCCCTTCTCTAAAATCTGGGAACTTCTGCTTGATATAAGTGGTTCTAATGATAAAGTGGATAATATAATAATGATATTCACTTTCTCATTACTGTATGTGATATGACACTTAATTGTCTTCAGTGTAACCATATAGCCCTCAGTTAAGACTTGGGCAATATCATACCTGGGCAATATATTCTCATATCCCCCTCATAGTTACCTGTAGTCAGTATAAATTGAGTATGTCTGGGTGTATCTGTTTATATTTTTCAACAGATAATCTAGATTGATATTTCAAAAAATATCAGTGTGACAAAAAATCTTTAAAATATTGTGTGATGTCTATCACTTTGCAATGCGAAAGTGCATAGTTACAGTTTTTTGTTCACTTTTAAAAAGAAATAGTATATTAGAGGTTAATATTATGTTATTCATTTCTGTCAAATGTGACATTCATTGTAATGTCATCTCTTGTGTCCTCTGACATTATCTATCCATGTGTTCTGTAATTTTGCACTCCATATTGAAGGGTTCATCTGGGAATAATCTTCAGTTGAAACATGTTCCTGGGTCTGGCTACACACCAGACACAGACAGCCAGATGCTTCTACAAGACATCGATGAGAAACTGAAGAACCTTCTCCCATCTGATGATTTCATGGACATCTGTAGTACCCCATCTATGGTATGTGTTTAGTATTCCTCACGGTATTAGTGATTTACTTCTAATACAAAAAAAAATAAAAATTGGGATGACATTTCTTGAGCAGGTCTCCTTATTCATAGAAATATAACATGACCCAATTTAAAGGGTTAAAAGAATTCAATAAATAGTGCAAGTTTGAAATAGTTTCAATATTGTGTTTGTTGACTGATGCAATTATAGAGTTTGTATAAAGCAAGTGTTAATGCTGAATCACTTAATCACAAATATCACATGGATAGAGGTGTGTTTGAGGTTATATTTGATAGGTAATTATTCAAATGCACTGTCCCTCTTTGTGAATCTTGAAATTGGCATTTTTTCCTCTTAATTTTTTAATGAACATGGAAATTTCCTTTTCATCCAAATCATATCTTGCTCTTTTAGTTGTTTTATGACTACTAAAAGCATTTCTATAGTCTTAGAGATCATTTTGTATATACACAACATGCACATTCTTACAGCTTGGAGACAGACGTGAGTCATTCAACCCAGCAGCATTTGACCTTGGTGAGCGTATCCTGAAGGACACCAAGACGGCACAAAGTCAACAGCAGAGACTCAAGGACATAGAGCAAGAGCTTGCCAACCTTCAAAATCAAGTCGAAAATGAGGTATAATGTTAACCCCAAAGGCAGCATCCCTTATGGCATGTCACAATAATAAGATACTGCACTTTGATTTGTTCATCTTTTGGATATAAATAATTTTTATAAAGTTGTTGTATTGAAAGCCACTGTATTAAAAAATGACCAGTACTGCATATAAAATTCAAAACCAAAGGAAAAACAATGCGGTTATTTCAATTTCACACAGAAAAATGAATTACTTAAAACCTTTCATCAGCTTATAAAAAAGGATAAAATCTAGAAATTATAACCAAAACTTTAAAAGGCTATACTCCATCCTACCCCTCCCCATGTATGCTTTCTATTTAAAGAAAAGGTTGAGTTCTGGGAAAGGTGAAATACAATTTGTAAGCTTTTTCATTCTTTTCAGGTCAGTTTGGAAGAATATCATAGTAGAAGTATCTCCTGAAAAAGATTGCTCATCAAATACCGTTTTATTAAAAATATAATGAGAAATAGCTGAAGTATTTGGGCTGAACATTCATGCTGCATTTCTGTGCAGTACCATGTACCCATTTCCGTGTGCAGTGCATGTGCTTTTTACAGAGATTTGGTCAATTTCTAATCATTTTGATGATTCCAAAACCTCACAGTATACATCAATTCTTATGTAGATATGATGAACCTTTCCCAATTGCTTTGAGACAGTTTCTTTCAACAAGTCATCACAGAACTCAACTTTATCTTTAAATATGGACATGAAATAGAACAACCACTTGGTATCTGGTCTAACATACTTACAAAAATAGTTTCAGAGACATCTTTATGTCAGATGCTGATCTTGTTGACACAGACTTCATATTTTACTCAATATCATCATTCGGTTTGTATTTCGTCCCAAAGATATCATCACCCTCATTAACAAAGTCTGAACTGAACTCCCTCCTTCAACGCTGCTCCGATGCCAGCGATAGAACCATGACAGAAATCACCTCACCTCGCCTCCAGAAGACGCCCTCATCGCTGCAATCCAACCAATCGTCTCCGAGGGCGAGTAGTCGGCAAGCATCCCCTCGGTTTTCTGGGCAGGGGGGTAGTCAGATGTCATCGGGTGCACCCCCAAACGGGAAGCTCTCTGATGATGCCCTGCAGCATCTTCTCTCTGAGGCGAAAGCCAGCTTGGGGCTACTGGCCCTAGAGAATGCTGATACCAGTCGTGCCAGTAGCAGGACCACGAATACGATGATGACAGGGAGGGAGTCGGCATCACAACTGGGATTTTCTCTCAGTGACTCACCCAGATCTGAAATGAGTATGAGTAGGTCTTCCTCAGCATCATGTTTAACCCCTTCTGTGCCAGTGATGTTGATTATTTATCTCCATTTTATGTTCATGACTAATTTGTAGAGAAAAGGGAGTCCTAATAAAACAAACAGTGTGACATTATGTTGTATGGACCTGCAGAGAGATGAAATATTTGAAACCAAAAGATGGATGCAAAAGTTATGGAAGCAAAAAGAAAATGAAACACCCAGAGACATACGAATTGACAGAGAGACAGGGGTATTGAGAGTGAAGGGGAAAATAGAGAGGAAAGATACAGCAGGGAAGATTTATACAGCCGAACCTGTATCGTAAAGAGCACTTTTGGGAAATCTGAAACATGAAAAGTGGTCTTCCTAGACAGATGCTTACATGTTTACTTCAATATAGGCTTTCAATGAGAAACGAAAATGTGGTCTAGTCATGTGGCCTTTATTTACAATTTGTTGCTAAAAGCTGGATTGAATGCAATGAGATGATAGAAATTTCCATGAACTGTATTGTATTTCATTATGTTTGAAGATACATCAAGAAGCCTGGTATCTCATGATGTGATCCAGCAGCTGTTGAAGAACCCACGTGCCACCTTACTGCAATCCAGCCGTCAGGATAATGTGGAGGACAGTGAGGAAAGAGAGATCGATGATGACCAGGAGAGGGAGATGGATGATGATGAACTAAATGCTTCTTTGAACATCTAGCAAGTATATTATAGGCCTACATCTATTAAGTGACTTGGGGTGTAATACAACATCTTGTTGCTTGCCAAGGGTGTTTTATTCACCAAGGCAGGGCTTGACACCAACTGACTCCAGGGACACACAAAGGCTCCCAGAATGAAAGTCTAAACCCCTAACATTTCAAAATTTTAACCTGGGATTCATGCATACAGACCCCAAAAATCTTACTCTTGCCCCCTATGAAACAAAAGATGTGGAGCCTTATCCAAGGGATTATACTCCCTGGAAGCTCACAGCAAGCCTGTTAAAAGCCAGTTTTGAGTATTCACAGTGAAGCTTCAAGAATTTTTTTGTTGATAATCAACAATAACAAAAACGTACTGTGAACGGCATACAGTGAAACCAAAACTTTTCGCTTGCAATTGAAACAACATTAAATTATTGCAATTCGTGAAAGTTTCTTGCTGCAAAATTGAATGTCATTACAATTCGCAAAACTTTTATGTCGCAAAAGTTTCTGGTTTTACAGAACCTTGATTTTACAGGTATGCAACGTACATTGCCTGGATGTAGTTCAGACATTCCATGTATATTATTCAGCATTTACACATTTTCTTACAGAATTATTTGGCAGATGCTATTTATTTTCACATATGATTATTCTGTAGCAATTGATTCTGTTGGAATTTATTTCGATGCTTTCAAGAACTTAGCCTATCTTTAATGTCTGATTATACTGTATGGTTGTTATAGATATGAGGTTTACTGAAATGAGGTTCAGAACTTTGTAGCCTAGTCTAGATCTAATTATTATAAGTGTGCTTATATTGCAATGACTGAAAATTTTAGGCCGATCAATATAAAAGTTATATGTCAACTGGCAGCCTGAGTCTTTCTAAGATCAATTATTTCTATTTTAATTTTGTATAATAATAATGTGTCATGATATTCATAGGCTATTTTAAAGGACTTGTGAAATTACAGGGAAATAATCTAGTACTTTTTTGTCCACATAGAATGGGAGATCCATGTAAGTGACGTAACTGGACATTTCCAATTGTTTATCAAAATAAACAAACTCACTTACCCTGCACTGTACACTCATATATCTGAAACACAATTCTATTCATTTTCTTTTTGTCATGTTAGTCAGAATATGATAGAAATTTTAAAAAAAATGTGTTGTGGAATGTGAAATGCTAGACTACATTGTATGTCTTAGAAGAAAATGTATGTGATCTGTGAGAGAGATTTCTTAGCACTCTTAAGTTCTTTTAGTGCATGAAAAGCTTGTCAGATCCATTTCTTGTGTCAACACTCTTTGGGCAGTAGTATGATTTAGACGCTTTCATATTCGTTAGAATAAAATAAATCATCTTGGAGGAGGAATAATTATTGAGAAACATGTGGGTGGCTTTTGCAGGCATATTAAAGATGATCTTAATGTTCTTGCAGCAGAGAGGAAATTGGGATGAAAACTTTGTTTGTGTGTTGCCAATACATGTATTTCATCCCTTTTGCAGCCCAAAATTTTGAAGTTGTGTGAGCATGGGATAAATTACAAAAGAATTATGATTAGAGGACTTCTGCAGATGTGAAAAGGATTGTAATTTGCTTTTTGTTAAGTAATAACAACAATTTGGTAACATTTAAAATTTTTCAAACGAAAAAATACTCAAGTCACTTTTAAAATAATTTGTTGACCGTTACGAGTACTTCCGTTGATTTCTGAATAGCTCCCTCTGCGACAAATGCAAAATTTTCATTTCTTACAAAGGAGTTATAGAACTTGTGACCTTGAAATTTCATAGGCAGTATCTACAGGATGTGCACAGTTTCGCAGAATTTTTGTGCAAGTCTGCAAACCCGCCTTGGTAATCAAATACATGTATGACAAACACCATTAATTGACATGTACCATAAAAGAGCAATGTAGATAAAATGCCTTGTTTAAAGGAGAATTATCCCCAGGCTTTTAAATGTAAATAGGGTCATAGGGAATAAAAAAACATTTAATTTGATATAAAAATCACCGTTTTAGACCAACTGATGCCGTTATAAGAGCAGAAAATAGAGACCACTTTTTACGATTATTACAACGTCGTCTGCTTCTACTGGCGGCGTCCATTTTCTCTAAATTTCCCATAAAACCTTGCGCGTGATGACGTAGGGGATGGAGAACTCACTAGCTATGCGCTAGTATGTAGCTAGCTTGCATAATAGTGCGCGCTGCATATACACACGGTAAACATGGTGTATTGTCAAGCGTTCGGCTGTTGCAACTGTTCCAAGAAAACGATAGGGAAATCATTCCATCGGTTCCCAGACCCGCAGAAATGTCAGCAATTGTTCCAAGCGTTGGGTGACCATATTGAACGTGAAAAAATTCCAAGGAAAAGACTTCAAACTTGATCGGAAAAATGATGTGATCTGCAGTGATCATTTCACGGAGGCCGATTATCACGTAGATCTGCGGGCTAAGCTTATGCCCGGCCAATCAAGCTACTGTGTCCTGGAACACGTTATACTTACGATGATTATTTTACTCTAATAAATGTTTTTCAAATGTGATAGTTACGTAAATAATATAAATTGATTTATTTAATTTAATTATGAAACTCTTGTGTAATTTATGTTATTATTAATAATAATAAACTCTTTTTAAAATAATGTTGGTGAACTATTGCGAGCCAATTACAATGCGCTACGGCCAACTCCATGCCCTACGTCACACAGCCCGATCGCACCGGGAACATGGCGACGCTGCTTTACTCTCGAGAACAATAAAAATTGGAGGATTCAATCGACAATTCCCATCCTCTCGATTCTCGAATATACGATGTTTTTACTTTATCAGAAACTGTTTAGAATTCTGTTTTAGGTCAATGATAAAAGTCTCGTGGGGATAATTCTCCTTTAAGGACACAAGTGCCATGGCAGGGATTGAAACCATGACCTATGCATCTCCAGTAAAGTGTCTACACCACTTGACTAAGACACCTGTACTTTAATAAAGTCGGTTCATCAATTATTGGTTGTGCCTCGCCCATGCACCATTGCATGAAGCTTTTCACAATCTAACCTCTGCTCTGAGGCAATTGAGATAGAGTGAGACTTGCCATAACTTCATTATTTGCTCCTTATGAAAAGGATTCCTCATGGTAGTGAAGGGTCAAATGGGATTTTTATTATAGATGTTGTTTAATAAAAAGTAAGAACACAACATGTAAAATGCACTTTTGTTTCACCATGGCAGCTAACTCTCACCGACACGCAGCATTCCATACTGAGAAAGCTTCAAGGAGCTGCTGAAAGGGAGGCACTTCTAGGTTCACGGTTAAATATTCAGTGAAGCATTTTATAAAAGAGTTTAAGCTCAAGTAAAAACTTTTAGAAGTATTTTGATTGTAGTTAAGTTATTCTTACAGCTTCAAAAAATACAGTATTTCCCTTCTGTTCAGCTTCTTGATTTATGTTGGGAATATTCAAATATTCAAATATTCAAATAATATAGTGTAATATTGTGTGAAGGAGTTAAATGTAAATATGTACTCTCTTAAACTGCAATTTTTATTGCGAAGATGAATATAATGTATGTTCAAATTATATATATATGCATCCATCGCTCCAACACCTTGAAATATGGATATTCCTGTGTGACTTTCCAGATAAATCTGACCAATATAGCTTGAAATGTTGAATTATGAATTGTGTCAGTGGTAAAGATTTATTTTCTTCATGTTGTATACAATATGATTGATAACACTTTGGACAATCAAACTCATGGGCAATTTCAATACATTATTGTACTGCCAATAGAAACTATGCCCAAAGTATATAACAGAGAGGGGGAGAGAGAGAGAGAGAGAGGGGAGGGGAAGGGTTGAAAAGAGACAAAGGAACAGAGAAAAACCCAGATACATGTAAAGGCTAAAAATACAGGTAAGTGATGGAGTGAGGAAGAGAAAAAGAGATGGAGAGAGAGAGAGGGAAAGGGAGAGAGATAGGGTGCAGAGCTGAACCAGGAATCTGTCGCATGAATCTGTCGCATGAATGTGAATTTGATCCCCCTCCTGGAAAAAAAATATCAACATGCAAATAAGTACATTATTTCACACTGCACCATCGTCACATGGGTTACTATCATACCCTAACTGCTATCCATTGTATATTATCACCCATACAAATACACATCTCCCAACAGACAAATTTGCACAATCCACCCGCTATAAAAATAGTTATAGCGCCATCTATCGACAATGCCACTGATGCAATGAATATTGAAATGTTTTGTCAGTTTGGTTTTTGTTTTTTTGCAAAAAATTTACATTCCAGACATGCATAACAAATTAAGGCATCTTCATCAACATGATCCCCATTGCTCTATTATCGTCAACACCAGCAAATAATTATCAACATCAGCATTCTTAGTAAATGGGGGGGGGGGGGCACACACCAAAAAAAAAAAGGGTTTTTACCTCCAAAATTCTCTGACAAGCAAAAAAAAAAAAAAAAAGGTCCTTAGCATTTTAGTGCCTCTCCTTTTCAGGCCCCATGGATCCGCCACTGGTAAGCACTAGCAAATTCATCAACATCATCATCATGTTTGTTGTTTGTTATTTTTGTATTAATCTAGTTATATACCAATAATAATGTAAAGTGTAGCTCTGTCAATATGCAAACCGTTACGAGACAGATAAAACAAAAATAAGGAAAACTTTTGCTCTTGCGTGGAGGCGTGTTGGCTCAATCGGTAAAGCGTCGAGCCAAAGATCGTGGGTTCGACACTCCGTCCCTCGGGTAGGACGTTAACTGGAGGCCCCGTGTAGGGCACAGTCACCAACTTTGCACTTGAGAACCCACTGCACTATTCGAATAAGATTAGGGGAAACCCCGGTGTAGTGGTACTCCTGCACATCCCAATCAGTTATATCGGGAGGAGAGACCTAAGGGTTAAGTGATTCAGTTCCCTTTTCCCCTCCACAGGTGACGCCAAATACTTAATAATAATAATAATAAAGAAGTTTTCTAAGAGAGAGAGAGAGAAAAGTGGGAAAATTCCAGATTCAGCTTGTCATTTATTATGATCCACACCGTCACCATCAAGTCAGCACAATCATCGTCATCAGTACAATCATAATTATACTGACACTTCGTCATCGTAATCTGAAATCATCATAATCATCCTGACACGTCATCATAATAATGATTCTGACACTTTGTCATTATAATCTCCCTAAATCATCATCATCATCTTCATAGGCTAATCACCCCGAAGTATCACAATTGCATAGAACAGCATTATCATCATCATCGCAATCATCCTGATACATAATGGCATCAGCTTCATCATAATTTTCAACGATATGTTGCCCGGATATGTTTCATCATAAACACTCTGCAACATCATGATCATCACATCATCGTCAGAGCATTATTTACGTTAGCGAGGGAGCAAAGCGACCAAGCGGCAAATTTTTCAATTTTTAACCCTAAAAAACGCAATTTCTTGTGCATTTCACCCAGGAAATTTTGCAATTGACCACCGCATTTGAGCAGTAGAGAAGCTCGAATTTTACATTGATTGAGCTAGAAGACCACCTCGGGAGGGAGGTGGTCTTGAATTAAGAACGGTTCTTAGAGCGCTCTAACGTGCAGTGTGAAAGCGAAAGCGATCCTAAAGCGTAGTTCGAAGTGAGTGTGTTGCGCGGGAAATCTCGTATGATTTTCCTAGTGCAGGCCATCGCTGCAAGATAGAATGATGAAAAGAAAGAAGCATAAAAAAAGATAGAAAGAGGAATGGATAGAATGATAAAGAAAGAAAAACATAAGAAATGTAAAGAAAGAAAAGACGATAGAATTATGAAAACAAACTTGAAAAACATGATGAACGATAGAAAGAGAAAATGATAAAATGATAAGAACAAGGAAAACATAAGAAATGTTGATTTGATTTGATTTGAATTTATTCAGACATTATAAAAACATGTCTCGGGAAAACAAAAAAGGTTTGACCAACCCATACAAGTCTGTTTCCCGGATATAAACAACAAGTAGGTTCAATATCATAAACATATTGCACAAAGTATTATTTAAAATATGTAAACGATAGACAATAATGATGATTGCAAGTAAAATCACTGTAGTATTGCAGAGTACAAAATTAATTAGTTGAGGTATAGCATCTGTGAAATTAACTATGTGGGTTGAGATGGTTATTTAACGCTTTTTTAAACATGCTAAGAGTTTTCATATTGACTACATTCTTCGGAAGTTTGTTCCAATCATTCATGGTTTTAGGATAATATGAGTTCATATAATCTGTTCTTGCGAAGGGTACATGCATCTTTAAGTTATGATCGTTTCTTCCAATTCTGTTCGCAGGTGTGCACCTGTCTTTTTGTCCTATAACTATTAAACCATTAACAAGCTTATAATAAAACACCAGTCGGAGGTACTTTCGTCTATTCTCTAATGTATTCATACTTAACTTTTGTAATAAAGTATCATAACTAGTGCTCCAGTCTTTGCACATCATTCTTAAATAGCGCTTTTGAATTCGTTCAACCTGTTGTTTTTGTGAATTTCTATATGGATCCCATGCTATACAACAATAATCCAAACGTGAGCGTACTAAAGATTCATAAAGATTTGTTAAAACAGATTTTGGACAGTCACTAAAGTTCCTCCGTATAATACCAACAAGTCTATTGCACTTCACATGTAATTCAGAACAATGATCATTCCAATTTAAAGTATTGTTGATCATAAGACCTAAATATTTCTCTGACATTGTATTTTGTAGCTCCTGACCACCAATACTATATGCGTAAGTTATATCATGAAGCTTCCGAGACATCGTCATGATCTTGCATTTAGATAAATTAAAATCAAGCATCCATGTCTTAGACCACTGATTTAAAACTTCCAGATCATTTTGTAAAATTTTACAATCATCTAAAGTAGAAATACGACGATATAAAATACAATCATCAGCATATAATCTCATGGTAGAGGCGATGTTATTAGATATATCATTAAAGGACAATTAACCCCACATGATATTCTAGATGCGGTATTGTCTGCTACGTCTTTCCATGGAGGCTGCCATTTTGTGCATGACACGGATCATTAGGTACCATATGCATTGATAATAGCCTACCTTTACAACAGATACGTCGCTTTGTTCTGATTTTATTACGATTGTTATTGGCCATGGGCCTAGATAATTGACGACCCATGAGTTCTAATAGCCATCCTGTAATGCAGATTCCTCGCTTTGTTTTGGTATTGTTACGATTGTCTCCGTCCTTGACGTCAATTCTCCGTCTCCACGTACAGAAAGTATATTTTTATGAACAAATTAAGACCTTTTAAAAAATATATAAAACTAAACTTACATTTCAGAATATGTGACTATATCTAATATATATTTGTCCTCTAAAAATCAATTACAAGTTAACGATGAAGGAAATATTACTTGGGATGAAAAATATTTTCGTGTACACATAAAGTAATGGCAGCCCCCTTATTATTGCTAGCAGACAATAACTTGGCTGGAAAATAGTGATTTATATCTATATCCTGTGTTTTTACATGAAATTGCATGTATCAAATAAGAGGCATATACTACACCATTCAAAATAAGCTAATTCATACGCTGAGGTTAATTTCCCTTTAATAAAACATAGAAATAACGCCGGACCCAAAATTGTACCTTGAGCAACACCAGATTTAACATCAATCCATGAAGAAAATTCACCATTAATAACAACTCTTTGCGATCTTTTTTGTAAAAAATTCATTATCCAATTTAAATTAGTTGATTTCACTCTGTATACTTGTAGTTTTGTTCTTAAAAGTTCATGGGACACACTGTCGAATGCCCTAGCAAAATCAAGAAAAGCAATATGAACACCAAAATATATGACCAATCATCGATAGCCTCTACTAATTGAGTTTCGCATGATCTCTTTTCACGAAAACCATGTTGGTTATCACATAAAATGTTATTATTGTTAAAATGTTGAAATAGGCGTTTACAGACTATTCTTTCTAAAATCTTACATGTGACAGACGTTAACGATATTGGCCGGTAATTACTAGCGTCTTCTTTGTTGCCTTTTTTATATATAGGACAAACATTTGCTCTGAGCCAGTCTTCTGGTAAAATGCCGGATGACAAAGACATGTTAAGAAAGAAAAGACGATAGAATGATGAAAACAAAGAAAAAATTAAGAAATGTAAAGAAAGAAAACACGATAGTATGATGAAACAAAAGAAAAGGCAAAATAAAAAGAGAAAATGAAGTGATACAACGATAAAACAAGGTATAAAATAAGGAACGATAAAATAAGGAAAAGATAAAAAAAAAAAGAGAGAAGACGATAGAATGATGAAAACGAAGGAAAACATAAGGAAATGTGAAAAAGACAAGATGAGTATGATAAGCACACGGAGAAAAAAGGAAAGTGGGGAAAAAAAGAAGCCTTGGAAAGATTAAAAGATAAATGCATCAGGCAGGCAGAAAACGGTTTGAATTCCGCGCGAAAAAATTGACCCTCTGACCTGAGCTGCCATAGCAACAAAACCACTTTGACTCGTTACGCGATTTGAGACATAGAAAATGAGCGGAGTGTGAAAGCAAACAAACCGTCCTTCAAGAACCGTTCCTCTAGATAGAGCGGTCTAACTTGAAGCGGTCCAGCAGGGAGTGTGACAGGGGTCCAAGGAACACCCCTTCACTGCTATGGCAGTATTATGTAAAATAAGTAGAACAGGTGAATATGCATGTGATCGTGTTACCTGTTATCCCCTCCCCCGGGTTATTTCTATGAGGACCTGAGGCCATATCTGACATAAAAACCCCGGGATAAAAAACAGTCGCCAATCGGTCAGCGCCATCGCCTAAATACAACAAAGCAAACGAGTCTTCCACATTATTTTAAACATCTTCACCGAGTCTTATATATTTGTGTGTACACATTTGTCAGAGTTAAAGTAGAACACTCAAGAAAATCACAAATATGGCAATTAATGTATCACTAGAAATTGGGAAGCTTACAGATGGCAATCGTATAAGTTTTATGTCAACTGCGTATATGATGATTATAAAAACAGCATAAATAAAAGCTCTTCTCAGCATGTGGAATATCCGAGGATTCGCCAGAAATATAGCGATGTTTTGATGTCGTCATACGAGGGATCGATCCTGCTTAAGCAGACGACGTCCTATAATGAATGAACGTAATTGCAATGCAATTATTTATCAAATTATAAAGAGTTTGGTACATTTAAACATGACCTTATTTCACACCATTCTAAAAGGGAAAGTGAACCGATTCTGATAACTAAAACCGTTTGATTGTAAATACACAGGAGAAGGGTCAATGATCAATGAAATAAACCCCATTTTCAAATTGAAAAACCCTGCGAATAATAGCTGGATGGTATTCGTTCCCTCTTGAAACGCCGAACATGGCCCGGTGCAAGCAGCTGAAAATACAATGGCGTCTTATTTTGTTTACAAGTGACTGATTCCTTTATTTTTTTAACGCTGCATTTTTCATCAAAATAATACCATACACGAAGTTAAGAGTGAGGCAACAGACTAACATTAAGACTGACGCTAGTCAAGTAAGAGAAATAAGTGAAGAGGAGATGACAAAACAGGCACTGAAAAATGTGTATAATGTTATGGGACATCGTCTGCTTAGACAGGACTCGCCCCTCTTGTGTCGTCACACATCTCAGCAGCGTTCAAGGAGCTTTTCAGCTGCTATATCGGGGGCTGTATTTTACCGTTTTATAATTGATAATAATCTTTAATTCAAATGTTTCCAAGCTTTAAATTTGGATAACCTTGTTTAATTTATGCCATCTATGCAATAATAAGTATTAAGCCAATATTTAAAATCATCAGAGTTCTACTTTAAAAAAAGTTAGAAAGGACACCCTGAAATTTAATAACAGCCACACTTGAGTAAATCAACAGTCAAGAGTATATTATTGCATTTAGGCCTGCATGTAAATTAGGCCTATTATAGTGCCCTGATTCAATAAACATTTACGATGTAAAAAAATTATAATCATTAATATCGAAACTAAAAGAATGCAACCTAGTTTCTATAAGGCCTTCCTTTGACCAGCTATGTATGATTTCAATAATTCATCTTAAATCACTTTATCTGTATATGCATAAAAATATATTATACAGAACAGAAGGTTTATGGTATGTTCCACATAATACCCGCAACAGTACATATTTTCAAAATCATAAAAAGAGGAAAAAATATTGATAAATTGTATTTTGATTGATCGATGGTTCACATTTTAAAGAAAGATGCACAAAATATTATTTCAAAAATAAGAACAAAAAAACCTCCATGTATTTGCAAATCTCAATAGAAATTAGGCGCATAACAGATAATGGTAACATAGAGCCTATGATTAAGCCTAGATTCGTGTGACAAAATATGTAATTATTATTCTTAGGAATTATTCGTACTTTTTACACTGACAAAACTATCCGTTTTTGAAACTATACATTGCTGAGAAAGATCTTTTACAGAGGACATATATGAACATCATAACATACCATAAAGTATCTTGAGTACAAATTACTCTGAGAAAAATGTTAATTCAGAAAACAAGATATTCACGAGACGATACCCCCTCCACATCCGAACATCGTTATACGCTGTGTGGCTCCGAAACCTGCATGGGTATAGCATGATTGCCACTTTCTGAGAAGAGAGAACGCTATATAATTATATGCAGCAGCTATCAAATCCCATCCCGCAAAGAAGACAGTCGAAATGTTCGAATCCATCTTTACTATGAAGTTCACTTCAAGAGGGTTTGGACTGACGTCTGCTAAAAACTGTCTGCCGATAAGCACAGTACAGATAATTAAATTATGCAGTCATGAAGTGGTATCCACAATCATGTAGAGTGAAGTCACAGTCAACACATTTTTCGGGTGCATTTTTACTCCAAAATTTGTTGACAATTAACAGAAATAAAGTCATCATATTTTTATTTTGCAAAGTTTTAGTTGTAGTGATAGCTAATAAACAGAGTCTGCAAATACAGACTAGCATGTATAGTTGAATATATATAGAATAACCTGTAACCCAGACTCATGCCCAGGTTAGTTATAAAACAATGAGTACTTGTATGATATCTGCACAAGAGTACATGACAACAAAGATGTCTGCCTGCACAGTACCTCAATAAAGCTATGCCATCTTAGAAGTCCAATCAAAGCTCTCTAAAACTGGACTAATATAGTCTCTGCTGGTTTTTGATGGTTTTTTACTGGTCTTCAATCCAATGAATCTAATGGTTTCTATTGGTTTGATTCTGTAATTTTGACTCTTCTGCAAAACAGTACAAGTCTACTGGTTCTAATTGGTTTTTACTGGTAATACAGCCCTTTTAAAACCAGTAGACTACTCTGGTTTCTATTGGTTTCTTGCAGTTCGAATCTGATCTCAGCTGGTTTTTGATGTTTTTTTGCTGATCTCATCCAGTTGAATCTGATGGTTTCTATTGGTTTCTATCAATTTGACACTGTATTTTCGTACCGTTCTTCTGACCAGTAGATATTTTAATGGTTTATACCGGTCTTCACGCCAGTGAGATCTAATAGATTTTATGGGAATTCTGCTGGCAGTGTTCAAATTCCCGTAGAAACCATTAGAATCCTAAAACCAGTAGACACCAGTAAAATGTCCCCACTGTGTTTCTATTAGAATTTCGACCTGGGAAAATCATTGATTTCGAAGTTGAGATATCAATATTTCGGACTGAGATGAAGTATATAGCAGAGTGGCGGATGCAGGAATTTGAAATAGGGGCGCCAGCTGCGAGGGATGTGCGAAAGTCGCATTTTAACAGCACTTTTAGAGGAAAAGCTCTAACTCAACAATTGTCTGTAAATGAATGACATACCGGGAATGGGCTGTTTGTAAGGTTACCCCAAATAAACAGTACCTAGCTGAACTGCTTTCCTAATTAGCCTCGGTACCAATCTAAATTTGCGCTTTATCTTGAAGTAAGGGGAGGGCGCTTCTTACAATAAAATATGGTGTGGTACTATCAGTGATATACTTGGTGATGAAACCAAAGAATATTTATGAAAAGTCCGCGCTGTATTTACTCCTTCCTCTACCACACCTCGTCATTTCAATTTGATATAGACTGTTACATGAGGTGAGAGCCAGAGAGTTTCTCTATTGGCCCATATAATTCTGTCAAGCTTTGAAACACTCTTTTATTAATTTTGTATTCGGGGAGAAACCCTTTGTCTTATCAGTTATTGTCAGAGGCAGCATGGGGGGGGGGGGGCAGAGGCTCCCGTGCCCCAGGTGGCACTAGAAGGGGACGGAAAATGCTAAAGAGGGAAACAGAAAGGGGAGGAAAGGAAGATTATGTCCCTTATGGATTTTATGCACCCCCAATGTGCATTGTAAAGTTCTCTTTTTTTTAGCGAAAATTTTCTAAAGCTCAGTCGCTTGGCTCCCAGCATAAGTTGTTTTAGAATCTCCTAATTTGTGCCCCAGTATACGATATAGCTTATAAAAAGCGTATTTAAAGGGTTCAAAATTTGAATATAAAATTTGATAACTCTCGTTGCTTTGCTCTTTATTATAAGTTTCATTTCCCGTAGGTTGTTGCTAATTAATTTGACGACGAACTGAATAGAAAACCGTTTATCCATCTTCAAAACTCGAAACTCTACCGCCTGACTGCAGTGTTACCTTGCGGATTTTCCTTAGTAAAATGTGGGTTGCAGGGTTGAAAATGACAAAAAGTCCACTGCTTGGTCGCTTTGTTCCTTCGAGTGTGTGGGGGATCATTCCCTCTTTTTCAGGTTGTGCGCATAATTATCTTAAAATACTTCTACAAAGCAAGGTAGGCTGGTCATTTAGTCATATTTAGGAGTCGGCATCAAATGATTGGAACCAGGATCGAATAAAGGGCCGGCTCCACACGTAATTCCAAGCGTAATCTTTATTCCCTGTATTCATATTACTGTTGGCCGCTCCTGTTGTAAAAGGATTATTATTCTTTGACGAAAAAATGGATAATTAGCAACTGTTTGGAATGCCTGTAGGGTGCTGTGCCCTCCTATACACGACAAAAAAGTAACTCCCCTCTTAATCAAATTGATGTAACTTCTTAACAAAAGAGTTGTGAGCAAAATAACCTGGCAAGAGTATTCTTACCCTTATTGACTAACGTCCCTGTAAAAATGAGATTGATCCATCAAGTCATGCATGAGTGGGCAAACACTAAATGCAAAAATGTCATTTTTCAAAACTCGCAAAGTTCATTTTTTATGCTGTATTAACAGTACATTTTAGCATTTCTTGCGCGATTTCTTCAGTGTGCTTACTCAACCATGACACGATGACAACCTCTTATGTTCAAACAACATATGATGATACATTTTGGTAAAGATATCTGGAGTTATTTTTTTTGATAAGTTGTATGGATTTTGCAATTTCAAATTCACGAGGGTTTAATTTTTTGTTGATTCTGCTCACCCAACCATAATAATGAAAATGTGTCGGGATGGGTGTGAGGGGGTTAAGCGATGGATAATAACAACACATAAATATGCACCAGAAAAAAAAAACAGAATTCATTAAAATCTCGCTTCACAGAATCCCCAAAATGACCCCTGTGACCTTTCAAAAGTGACAATTTGGGGGCTGCAAAAGAATATAGTTTCCCAGAGGTTCCCAGATAATTATAATTAGTTAACTTCTGTATGTAACATCTGTACATTTTCTCAACGAAATTTTTTTTTAAATATGCTCATTCGCTTCGCTTGCTTGCAAAAATTTAGAAACTGAAAAGTTGATATTCGGGCAAAATGTGTCCCCCTTCAGGAAAGTTCCGATATTCTGACAACCACCATTTCATATTCAGGCAGCAGAGTGAGGTGCCAGAATATCCACATATTTGGCCCAAACTCGCTACTACCGGGAAGTGAGGTTCCCAGATCATTATGTAACTTCTGTACATTTTATCAACGAGAAGTTAAAAAAAAATGCTCACTCGCTTCGCTTGCTTGCAAAAATATAGAAATTGAAAAGTTGATATTCGTGCAATGCGCTGCAGCCCCCTCCCCCGAGAAGTTTCAAAGTTCCGATATCCTGGCAACCACTGCTTCATATTCGGGCAGCGAGAATAAATAATATCCACGTATTTGGGCAACAATGTTCCGAGATAATTATGTAACATCTGCATGTTACTTCTATACATTTTTACCACAAAGTTAAGTAAATTAGAATTTGAAAAGTTGATATTCGGCAAAACGCGTGTGCCCCTCCTTGCGAAAAATGGGCCTGCATGATTAAGATCTCTATATGATTTTTCTTTTATTACTAGGGAGGAGGGAGATTAGGGTGCAGCATTTTTGTCGGCAAACATTGGTGTCACAACCTAAAAATCTGTCGGCAAATTTTGGTGTCACACCCTCACCCCTCCCTATTCAAAATGTTCCAGCGACGCCCATGACCGTAATTCTAAAGAAACGAGGTAAACGCTCGCAGATAACTGTGAATTCGTAGAGTACCACTGTATACTAATGACATTAAAATATTGAACAAACTATATCTTATCAAAATCAATATAATAAATATGCTCTGTTATATATTTGTTCTAATTTTATATCGCAAAATCAAGAGCAATACCGCCTAATGAAGATGATTATGTTTCTATAAAGAAAAAAAATCATAACATCTATACAGATATAGTGGAAAATGGAAGGCCTATTACCCCCCCCCCCCTGCCCCTGTCCATGCAAGGCTTAAAGTGAATTTCTTGCTAAAATACATGAACCACCATTGGCTGGCATGTCCCCCCCCCCCCCCCCCCCCGACGCCAAGGTCCAGATACGCCACTGGTCCAGTCATTGGGGTGCACTGGTACGATTGGGGGGGGGGCACGACTTATTAGATGGATGAGACACAGGATAACAATTGAAGCCTATAATATACGGTCAACGTAATCACAAACCATATGAAGTAATCACTCTTTTCGCTTGTTGTATCCGGTCTATTGAATGCTTGGGGTAACCTCGCTATTCATACAGACCGAGCTATAAGGACCTTATTTATATGGACCGCTATTCATAACGGTGACTAAATGAATAGCGGTTTTGTATGAATAGCGGTCCTTCGAAATAGTGAGCAAATGACCATAAACAAATTACCTCGCTATTCATAAGGACCTCCATTCATAAACACCACTGTACTGGCAACGGATATTCAATCAAGCATATTCTATCAGTCGAATTCACTGAGCTGACTTCAGGCAATGATGAATTTGTATAGGCTACTTTACATTATTGTAGGCTTACTATACAACCAGGGAAATGTAACTAAATACATCGTGGATTACCGTCACAATCGGGCAACTATACCACACTCGACAACTACTCTATATGGCAAGTACCCCCGTGGACAATTCCCCTTTAGAAAATTTACCCCGGATAACTAAACCCAAAGACAATTAGCCGCAGTGGATTTTGTCCTGGGATAACTGCCCGAAGGGAGGTAGTTGTCCGGATTAATCCAGGGATAACAGTCCAGGGGTGTATTCTTCCGGATACGGGAAATCACATGTAGCGTTTGGAAGTTGTGAAGCTTTCCGTCGTATCCTCAATATCCACATAGGCAAACAATCACGAACAGACTTTGCCCTCCTATCTCATTGTTTTAATCTCGCCGGCCGTTCGTCGGCAAAAAATAATACCAGAATTATCACAATCTGTGTTTATAGCATTCAAGAGCGCCGAAATTCACACAGCTGATCTTGAAACATGTTTCTGAAATAGTCCTTGGAAAATATGGCGAATCTGAAGAGGACTTTCTTCATTGTGGTCATCTCTGCCAATCTCTTGTTTGGTTTCGACACCACCGTCCACGGTCGGAGCGTAGAAAGGGAGCACGAAGTCGACAATGCATACGGCTCTAAAGATGACGACACCCTGAATGTTTATGTGGTCCCCCATAGTCATATGGATGTTGGGTGGGTCTACACAGTCCAGGTATGCCTGTTTAATGATTATTCCAAAAGTTTATTGATGTTCTTGTTTTGTAAAAGATTATTCTGCCTGTGTCTGTGGTTAAAGACTAAAGTAGGGGTCTTGAAACCGGCAGGCGCAGATAACTTCAAATCCAAATTAAACAGTAGACTTTCCCTCGAGTGAGACAAAACATTTGCTTGCCTACATGATTGTGAATGCATTCTATAAACGATTGCAGAGTGAAGAGAGAGAAAGAGAAAGAGAGAGAGAGAGAAAGTATTCCTATCTATACTTAATTCAGGAAAGTCTAACAGTAGTACATAAATATCCCCGACATTATGCATGCCCAGGCCTATATGATCTCTGGATTCCCGCCAATCCTATTCAGGCTCTTGGGAAGGAGAAGAATGGAGGGGTGGGTGGGTGGGGGTGGGGGGATATGTAAAAGTGCCTGAATTACATTTTTATCTCTCTCTGTCTCTCTCGCTCTCATTTTTTTTTTTAATTTTTTTTTTTTTTTTTGGGGGGGGGGGGGGGGGGAGACTGCCGCTGTTTCAGACCCCGGATCTGCCTATATTTGCCTGCATTTTTATCGGGATAAAAATTTTCTCTATCTATATCTAGCTATCTATCTGTCTACCTAACAACCTAATTACCTACCTTTATTTCTTTCTATGTATGTATGTACATGTATATGTATCTATAAACAAAAATACTTTGGTCGTGACAATCATAGGTCTTTTCCCTTTCTGGAATTTCTGCCAGCGTACTTGAATTGGCCAGTATACTTCAAAACCCTGCCGGAGGTGTGTAAATTCACCAATTTATATCAGGATAATTATCTACAAACGTTCATTGGTTCCTTCACTTTGTAGCTAACACAGAAAACTTCTTTTCTATCTTTTTTTTTTGTCTATGATTACTTGTTTAAATTAACATCACTTCAGGAGAGTATGCACGCATACGCTGCCAATGTATACACCACGGTGATGGCTGAACTGGCTCGCAACCCTGCCCGTCGATTTATTGCTGTCGAGCAGGAGTTCTTCAGACTCTGGTGGGATGGTGTAGCCACGGAAAGGCAGAAGGTAGCACGTCAACTAGCCCCTAAATGCCAGTAGAGAAAGTATCTATAGGATCTTGCTTTAATAGAATCAGGGGCGGCTAGACCATTTTGAATGGGGGGGGGGGGGGGGGGGTCGAGCCAAATTTGTCGACACTTGTATAGCTCAAAATTTTCAAATACGGGCCCACCCCGACCCCAATTGGAAATTTTAAGGAGGGTGTCACACTCCACAACTCCTTCAGTGACGATCCATTTGCAAGATTCACGTCAGAGAAACTAAACAATGTGATATAAATCGTAGCAATTAAGAGATAAACTTTTGGCTGCTTGCGCTGTAAACACCAATAGAAAATCACGGTTCATGCTTGTACTTTTATTGTAATATCACATCCCTGCAATAAATTGTGTTAATTTGTGTTATTCAGATTTGCTACAATGGCGTGTCCAATATAGTGTGAAGCTGATGACCCACCCCCCCCCCCCCTCCCTCCCTCTCTTAAAGGCCGAAGCAGAATGAAATAACATTACGTGGCCTTCTGCCCAGATACATATTTTACGCCCCTGTCGAGGGTGGAATCTGCCTCTCCCAGTTTATTACTATTTGGATACGCACCACTCTGTCATAAATGCTCGGCCAACTGTCTGTTTTTCCCTCATAGTTTGTTACTGTAGACATGGGAAGTTTTATACTTGTCGACTTAACAAACAGGATAATACAATAATGAATTATGCCATTGTAATTGCATGAATTGTATGTTTTTCGATTGTGATTCGATTGTGATAGTGATACTCGTTCGAATTATTCTTTTTCAGAGTCAAACTCGGAAGTTTGTTGCGAGCGGTCAGCTAGAGTTTATCATCGGTGGACAGGTGATGCATGATGAAGCAGTGACAGAACTCAGCGCCATCATACAACAAATGACAGGTAAAAGCTCAGAGGCCAAGAGCTATTATCGGGATGATATCTGCACGAAGAATAGTTTTAGTATCATTTGTAATATTGTAGAAATAGAAGTAGAAGCAGAAGAAGTAGAAGTGTGGTGGTGGTTGTGGTGGTGGTGGTGGTGGTAGTGGTGGTGGGAGTGGTAGTAGTAGTAGTAAGTAGTAGTAGTAGTAGTAGTACCATCAGTAGAAATATTAGAAGAAGAAGAAGTAGTAGTAGTAGTAGTAGTAGTAGTGGTAGTAGTAGTA
The DNA here is from genome assembly GCA_025617745.1 of Heliocidaris erythrogramma. NCBI lineage: Eukaryota > Metazoa > Echinodermata > Echinoidea > Camarodonta > Echinometridae > Heliocidaris > Heliocidaris erythrogramma. Next base: position 49,022,025 of record CM046855.1, on the reverse strand, counting down.
GTAGTCGTAGTATTAGTAGTGGTGGCGGTAGTAGTATTAGTAGTAGCAGTAGTAGTAGTAGTAGTAGTAGTAGTAGTAGTAGTAGTAGTAGTAGTGGTGGTAGTAATCGTTGCCGTAGTAGTAGTAGTAGTAGAGTAGTGGTAGTAATCGTCGTCGTCGTCGTCGTAGTAGTAGTAGTAGACGTAGTATTAGTAGCAGTAGCAGTAGTAGTAGTATTAGCAGCAGTAGTAGAAGTAGGAGTAAGCTAGTGGTAATCAAACAAGGAGGAGGGGGCGACGGGAAGAGAAGTTCAATATCGAGCCAAATCACTTTCAGTGCAGAAGCCCTGCCTGGTTAAGCAGGGTATGTTAAAACCCTTTCAACTCTTTGCTTGCATGTAAAACAGGCATCCTCGTGCCTCGTTCCTCTATAGTTCTTCGAGCGTGACAATTATTATTTTACGTGAACTAAATATTTTGTCGTTTCCTACCATTATACCAGAAAATCTTGGCTTTCATTTTCCGGCAAATGAAACCAAGTCGTGAAACAGGTGCCTCCTCCAAAAACTGATTTGGTTCGATTCGGAGGAAGGTGGGTCCCTTTATCCCCCTTAGTATATGCGCCCAATCTTGATATCGGGTTTGTGATATCGAGATTGGATTACTTTTTTTCTTCAACTGATCATCACAATCTCTCTCTCTCTCTCTCTTTCTCTCTCTCTCTCTCTCTCTCTCTCTCTCTCTCTCTCACACACACACACATGCACACACACACACACACACACACACTCGCTCTCTATTTCTCCCCCTCTCTCTCTAACTCTCTTGTATCATTTAGAGGGTCACGCCTTCATATACGAAACGTTTGGCGTTCGGCCCCAGTTCGGCTGGCAGGTAGATCCCTTCGGCGCTTCGGCTGCCACACCCACTCTCTTTGCCCTCATGGGATTTAATGCCCATCTGACGTCACGGATAGATTATGATCAGAAAGCAGCGATGATGAAAGCGAAGGTAATGGTGTGTTGTTTGTTTGCTTGTGTATTTGCCTCTTTTTACATCCCTATTTAGAAAAGTATAAAAATGACCCATTACAATATGCAATTCAAGAACACGCACACATGCGGCGGAGAGGTCATTTTAGTATGCGGTCCACAAATTCTTGGAAATTATAGAAATGTCTCTCAGATGAATGAAATGTTTAATAATTAATTAAATGCTCGATGGATATGTCTGTTATCACTTCGATCCTGGGGGAGAGTGAAAGGGAGGGAGGGAGGGAGAGAGAGAGAGAGAGAGAAAGAAAGGGAGGCGATAAGGGTGGGAGGAAAGGTGTAATAGGCGCATAAACTATGATAAAGAGCTTGCAAGGTACCTGTGTAATTAACACATTAATGGCAGATTTCAGTATGGTAGCCACAAAGCCAATATACTTTATAGCAATATCCTCTATTCTGTCTTGTCAAACAGGTGCAGATGGACAATGGGTGTATTTACATAATCCTGACAATATCATTTGACTAACTTTTGAGAAAGCAATGCAAGTTCCACAATTTAATAACTTATTATTGAAATAATGATTTGACACCAAATTGCACCCCAAGAAAGTTACAATACTCAAGATTGTACTATGTAAATTTTATCTGAATTGAATTAGACACTTTGGAATTATTAAGGTTGTAATGCCAAAAGATGTTGTTTTTTTTTACTTCCAGAGCATTTTGGTGTTTTTTTCATGGGAGTGTTACACCCCCTTTACGATGAAAATTTTTGTTACTTTATTTTTTTATTCTTTATTATTATTATTTTTTTTTTAGGGGGGGGGGGGATGTACAACCATACCTCTTCCTTCTGAAAAAACTCCCCCCCCCCCGACCGACGGAAAATGTCATTTTTTTTTTGTTTTGGTAGTGTATTGTGATACAACTTCCTTCTGACAAAGTTTGGCGGTAATTATGTTACATGGGTTCAAATCGACCCGACTTGGCATGCTTGGGGGGCCTTTTTTTTGGGGGGGGGGACCTGGCGGCTTCGTTCGACTTACAAGCTTTTTAGCTCACCTGAGCCTAAGGCTCGAGTGAGCTATTGCGATGGAAATTTGTCCGTCGTCCGTCGTCCGTTGTCCGTCGTCCGTTAACTTTTTACATTTTCATCTTCTTCTCCAAAACCCATGATCGGAATTCAACCAAACTTGGTAGGAATCATCCTTAGGGGTAGGGGACCCAAAGTTGCTAAAATGGTACATGTGGCCCCCAGGGGGGCCCAGGGGGGCCCAGGGGGCCCAGGGGGAGGGCCCCAATTGTAAAAGCTATGTAAATTTCAAACATCTTCTTCTCCAGAACCAGGCATAGCTCAGACTTGGTATTGTGTATGGAGATACCTCTCTAGATGAAGAATGAATGTTGTTCATGAAATTTCTCTGAGTGGCCCTATAGGGGCCCTGTGGGGGTAACATACTGGAGGGGGGGGGGGGGGGGCGTTGCCAGGCAAAATGTACATTCTGATCTTCTCTAAAACACATCGGAATTCAACCAAACTTGGTAGGAATCATCCTTAGGGGTAGGGGATCCAAAGTTGCTAAAATGGTACATGTGGCCCCCAGGGGGCCAGGGGGAGGGCCCCCAAGTGTAAAAGCTATGTAAATTTCAAACATCTTCTTCTCCAGAACCAGGAATAGCTCAGACTTGGTATTGTGTATGGAGATACCTCTATAGACGAAAAATGAAAGTTGTTCATGATTTTTTTCTGGGTGGCCCTA
>CM046855.1:48964022-49018792 GCA_025617745.1 Heliocidaris erythrogramma | reverse complement strand
CCCCCCCCCCTTCCCCGAGTCAAATTATGTTATGCGAGGAAGCGAAGAGACCGAGCAGCATTTTTTTTTTATTCAATTATATTTTTATCCTTATACAGAGTTCCTTTATTCATCATCAATATAACAATTCTTAAGATCGTAAAATATACCGTTTATATATTCCCCCCCCCCCATGATTTGTCATGTAAATACTTACCATAATATAACAAAATATGCAGCCGCACAACGGTGTATTGGATAGTTTGACAAAATACACGTTGTGTACAATAATATATTACATACAAAACAGGCAAAGAGAACGTAGACTCTCAGAAACATTTGGTGAAATGAAAACATTTTTTCCTCAAACTTATCGTCTTTAAGATTTATCTTTGATATATACTTTTCCATATCATATGTTTTGATAACTGTCAAAACTTTTTCAAACCTTGGTAGGCCTAATTGACTTACATTTAGCTGATTTTTTTTTCTTACCAGGGACGGCCAACAAAATGACGCATTGTGTTGCCTGTAGACCAACTAGTGTTAGACTGACTGGGAATTAGACAAACTGACATTAGACGAACTGGTAGTAGACCAAAAGACAACAAAATAAAGTAGACGAAATTTGTACCTTCAAATAGTGTTTTTCATTCAAAATGCGCATCCAGTAAAAATACATCGTTCCATTTGGGATAACATAAAATGAGTTATCTATCACCTTATCGGATAATTTCTTTTTCTGTGAGTGACATGACAAATATACATGATATGTTTAATCAAGAAAAAGCGTTTAAATTGACAAATTTACGTTGGGTAAAAAAACCTTTGAAATATTGGTAGTTTTCACAACCTATTACTTTTAGTAAATCACAGTTTTATGTTTCATTACGTCATACATGTGTGTGTTATATCCAAATTTCAATTGTATATTAATCAGGTTTATAACTTGAAACTCAAAATAAATCTGATATCATTTGAAAAGTCTTAATCAGGTATTACATATTAGGTCAAAAAGTAAAAAATTGTGATTTTTGACATTCTTTCAAATTTTGAGCAAAAATGGCATTTTTAGGCAAAAATGCGCGTGGCATCCGCCCATACCTTTTCCTCAGTATTTTTGCAAGAGATTTAGCATGGATGCCGAGCATTACCCCAAAATGCCGTCGAATCTTTTTCTAGAGCCTTTTTTGATGTTTGGCTGGCCTACTAAAAATATGCTTGTTCCATCCTATGTTGGGCACACCATGCAGTGGAGATTGTCTTTCAATCTCGAGAATAGTTTTCTACAAAGGCATACAAATTACTTATGAAATGACCTTGCAACAGTGTTGTCTATACATGTAGTTCTATGTAATAAATAAATAAATAAATAGTTGAACCCTACACTGAAGACAAATCAGAAAGGCAATATTAAACCCGATTTATATTGATATTTTCCTGTTTGGTCTGACATTATTACTGATGTTTCGTGTTTAATACAGCAATGATATTATATGAAAATGTATTCAGAAAAAAATGAGAGGGAGAGAGAGTGTGTGTGTGAGGGTGTGCGTTTGTTTAGCATTATGTCCGAGGACATTTTCGGACAGAGAACAAAAAAAAAATCATGACAACAATGGTCCTCGGAAGCCGGACAATAGTCCTCGAACGTCGAACAATGAATTTATGCCTTATTCCGTCGACTGTCCGAGGACGAGTAACAATAGAGGAACAATAGTTGTCCTCGGAAGTAAAGCCATGTAAACGTGTGTGTGTGTGTGTGCGTGTGAGTGTGTGTGCGTTTGTTTAGCATTATGTCCGAGGACATTTTCGGACAGAGAACAAAAAAAAAATCATGACAACAATGGTCTCGGAAGCCGGACAATAGTCCTCGAACGTCGAACAATGAATTTATGCCTTATTCCGTCGACTGTCCGAGGACGAGTAACAATAGAGGAACAATAGTTGTCCTCGGAAGTAAAGCCATGTAAACGAGTGTGTGTGGGTGTGCGTTGTGTGTGTGTGTGTGTGAGAGAGAGAGAGAGAGAGCGGGGGGGGGGGGGGGGGGGGGGGGAGAGAGACCTAAGTAGAGAGCAACAATTAAGGAAATTTTCGAGAGGACTCAACGGTACACTATCGCTTGGTCTACCACCACTTGGTCTAATCATCAGTTCGTCGAACTACACGTGGTCTAACTTCATTTTGTCTACAACCAGTTTGTCTACTTACCATTTCGTCTAATTTCCATTTGGCCTAATAACCAATTCGTCTAATACACAGTTTGGCTAACCCCATTTAGTCTAAAACCCATTTGGGCCAATTTTCACTTCGGCTAATTTTCACTTCGTCTATTTCCAAATAGTCTAACAGTCATTTTGTCTACAGGCCACATGGTCTCATATCCATTTGGGCTACACCTACTTTGGCTAATACCGTATGGTCTACCTATCATTTGGTCCAATTCTATTTAGTCTAATAACCAGTTCGGCTACTTATCATTTAGTCTGTCATAAAATTATGGTCTAATGACCATTTGGTCTAATATCCAATTCGTCTAATAACCAGTTAGGCTACTTATCATTTGGTCTAATTTTCATATAGTCTAATGACCATTTGGTCTAATTACTGTTTATTCTTCTGGCCATTTAGTAGCAAGTTGAGAAAGGAAAAGGAAAAGAAACTTTAAAAAATGAAACTTTAAAGAAGTCATCTATACGTAAATGTGCATTAAAAGAGTTATTCACCTTGCTGCTGCTTATATCAAGTCAATCAATATCCCTACATTTTATATATTAATTATCTAATTTCTTAAACTCAATTATTTAGTATTATTTTTTAGTAATTAAAAATCCTAGGTATTCTCTTCCTTTCATGACTTAAGTAGAAGAACCTGATTTTGTATTGCACTTCAAATTATGTTTGTTGGGTTAATTGATAATCTGTTATTCATGGTTATTATTTGATATCCGATGTACAAATGTTTGTGCAAGTGGTCAATAAAAGCTAGGAGCGGTGCCAGGGTATTTCATAGGAGGGGCAAGACGACCCACACGCTTGGGTTTCAACGAACTGGGTAGGGCCTACCGTTTTTGGAAAAGGGGGAACTTAATTAAAAAGGGGAACTTAATTAAAAAGGGTGAAGACAAGAATGGAAAATGGCGTTTTGATACGTTGCTGTACCCCTACATTGTACTTAACACGCATTAAATGTTAAGGATTTATTTTCTAATCTTTGCATAATATGCAATTCTGCCTTACTCCTAACTTGCAAGCGAGCGACCAAAAATATTATGTTCTTGTTGAAGGTCATACATGATGCTTGCATTATATTGATTTCATGACGAAGATGCTGCAAAAGCGTTTAATTTCAAGCATAATCTCTCAATAAAAGAGATAGATAGGACTTTATGTTACTGCCATGAGTTACAATAAGTGAGTGCGAGCGAGCGTAGCGAGCAAGCTTCGGGCGGGGGATATCTTAATTGCTGCAATATTATTAAACTTTTGGGCACTGTGTCCCCAGTTCTGGCTAAGTTCCTGCTCAAAGGTGTCACACTGTTGTCATATCAAGAACTTAATATTCTCCCATGCAAACTGCTATTTTCAGGGGCGGCGCTACAGGGGGAGGGGGCAGGAGCGGTTACCCCCTATGATATTTCAAGTGACCTAAAAGAGAGAGAGAGAGAGAGAAGAAAAACGACAAAAGAAGGGGAAGAAGAAACAAGAAGAAACAAGAGTATGCAACTATTATTATTATTATTATTATCCTTATCATTATTATTTGTTCATCTAAAATGTAAATTAACTCGCTCGTTGGCGGGGTGCACAATCCCCCCCCCCCCCCCCATTTCCAAGCACCCAAAAAGTGTCTCCTGCTACCCACAAAAATGCCGCTTTTTATACTTGTTCACTGCCAGTTTTTCTTTTTTTAAGGCAGTGGCGTATATAGGTATTATGACGCCCTGGGCAAACAGTGAATTTGCGCCCCCCCCTTCCCCGAGTCAAATTATGTTATGCGAGGAAGCGAAGAGACCGAGCAGCATTTTTTTTTTATTCAATTATATTTTTACCCTTATACAGAGTTCCTTTATTCATCATCAATATAACAATTCTTAAAGATCGTACATATATACCGTTTATATATTCCCCCCCCCCCCCATGATTTGTCATGTAAATACTTACCATAATATAACAAAATATGCAGCCGCACAGCGGTGTATTGGATAGTTTGACAAAATACACGTTGTGTACAATAATATATTACATACAAAACAGGCAAAGAGAACGTAGACTCTCAGAAACATTTGGTGAAATGAAAACATTTTTTCCTCAAACTTATCGTCTTTAAGATTTATCTTTGATATATACTTTTCCATATCATATGTTTTGATAACTGTCAAAACTTTTTCAAACCTTGGTAGGCCTAATTGACTTACATTTAGCTGATTTTTTTTTCTTACAGGGACGGCCAACAAAATGACGCATTGTGTTGCCTGTAGACCAACTAGTGTTAGACTGACTGGGAATTAGACAAACTGACATTAGACGAACTGGTAGTAGACCAAGTGACAACAAAATAAAGTAGACGAAATGGTAATTAGACAAAATGGTAATTAGACCAAGTGATAATTAGCCCAAGTGGTCATTAGACCTTCTGGTTATTAGACCAAGTGCAAATTAGACCAAATGAAGAGTGGACCAAAAGGGTTTAGCCCGAATGAAGGTAGACCATCTGGAAATTAGACCAAGTGGTTTTAGCCCAAGCGTGCATAAACCGACTCAACGCCGGGAGGTAGTGACAAAAGAGGATAAGATGGGACATATTCGTACATTAAATATAATAGCTCAAAAATTTTCATATTCCCTTTTCAACTCTAACAGAATAATAGTGATGGAAGCAAGCATAGGCGTAGCCGGGAGGGAGGGCACAATAGGGCCATGCACCCCCCCCCCAATTCAGCCCCTGAAATAAAACATAACTTAACAGGTCTATTGTGAGAAGCTGATGGTGTTTTCATGCTGCCTTTTATTGTGCCCCCTCCCCTTAATTTCCCCATGTTATTTATTGATACTTACAAGCAAAAAAATTTTTTTTTAAATCCCATTAAACACTCAGAGCTTAACAGTAGTAGTACTTCTTTCTTTTTCTTTCTTTCACCCTCTTTCTTCCCTTTAAAAAAAAGAAGAAAATGTCCAAAATATAATTAGGCTACCCAGCCCTCCAAAATGTAGGTAGGCTTATAGGCTATAGCTTTTTGAGATTCCCACATACTCCGATTTAAAAAAAACCATACATGACATGAAATAAAACGAAATTGATTCTATCACCAGGATATGTTCTAAGATACCTTTTTGTTGATATTACTTACAGAATCAAAGGACAATACATGTACAAAAGAGAATGTCAAAATAAATGTTGGGTAACAGGGTATTTCATCTCATTTAATGTAACATATTACTATTTTCGGAACGTCGGAAGGTTACATTTTATTACTATTTCGTTTCATCACCATTACCAGTGCACCACCACCAAAGTCAAGTTGACATCATAATGGCCTCGCGCAAAGCTGACCAATCAAAATAAAAGTAGCCGTGTTCTAGATTTAGATAGGGGCTCACCTGTATAGAGTTCAGTGGAGTGAGGTGCACCACAAGTGCTGGCTGATGATAAAGTTTATTTCTCTAATACCCTATGCATGGATTACTTGCGAAAATAACATCATAAACAGTGAAAATTGGATATAGTGTTTGGTCCAGGGTTAAAGTTTGTATTTGGTTAGTGTATGTGGAACAATTGTCACCAGAGCACGTGTCAAACAACCAGAAAATATCTTCCCATTGAAGGAACATGATACTGAAACACACACCAAAAAAATTGTTTGCTGTTGAATGCCAAATGCCAATCATATCTGATGTACACTAAAATATTCACACTCTTCATAGGGGTAATGTTTTTAAGTGTTATGCATGAATAATTTTCATGTACATATTTTCAGCTTTGATACACTTTTCAAAAACATTAAATGGATGATTTTCCCTCTGTTATGCATACTTGGTTCAATTCGTTAATGATTCTAGGACAAGTACCCCCTGGAAAACTACCACCCGGACAACTACCCCCTGGACAACTACCCCCCTAGGACAACTACCCCCCAGGGCAATTACCCCCCCTCAGAAAAATTACCCCTGATAAAGTGACGATTTAGGGGGTAGTTGTCCTTGGGGTAATTGTCCTGGGGGGTAGATGTCCAGGGGATACTTGTCTGGGGGTAGTGTTCAGGGGGTAATTGTCTCGGGGGTAGTTGTCCGGATACGTGGTTGAATAAAAGCTATAATCAATCATACTTCTCACATGAACAGCCAATCATGATCCACCTTATATAATAAATAAGCCAGAAATGGTAACTTAGTCCTGACTGGCTGATACGGGATAGACTGCGGAAATGCTAGAATTCAATAATCAGAAACAGACTTATGTATTTTGAAATTCAATAGAACCTAATAGACAGATTATAGACCTATGTGAAATAAACTCTGCACTTTGAGCTATGATTCACAAAAAAAAATAATAAATTTGAAAGCAGTATATACATGTATAACACATTCAAAACGGAGGCTATTACCAAATACATTACAATGAAACCTGCTACACTGTAAGTGGTCTTTGAATGCCATCTCACCAAACTGCATGATACCGTACCTCTTTTCCCTTTATATTTGACATTTCCAGCAATGATTATACAAAAGTAAACTACATTCTCTTTCAATGCAACTGTTACATGATAAAGATAATGTTGTCAAATAAACAACTATAAGTACAGTTTAAAAATTGAAGTATAAGGGCCGCTACTGTGATCCTAAATTTTTGCCAATGGAAGAATATAGTCAATCCAGGCAGTCTTAATACATTGGGTTTTTTTTTCTTTTACAAAGAAACACACACAGCTTTATGACTGTTTCCCCTAAAGATTAATCAGGGCTCTGTTTCATAACACTTTTCATCAATGACAAGTTGCAATAACTGTTATAAGCTACTGAAATCCTTGCATCTGATTGGCTGAGAGCAAATTTGTCAGTAAAAATCACTGACAAGACAGTGGATGAAACGCCCCCCCCCCCCCCCAGTTCTTGATTAACAATATCAAATAAAATGAAATGTAAAAAGGTGATAAACATTCTATTATATACAAAATGACATAGGAACATACAGGTACACAACATATGAGATTGCATCCAGTGCCTTTTGGAATAAAAATAAGAAAATCTCTTTCAAAATGTTCAACAATCAACATGTAGTACAGTGTAAATGATATAAAAGGAAGACTTCTTGCATGAACCAATTATTTGAAGAAATTACTCGTATTTGTGCAGCTGCCATATACATCATCCTGAGCTTATAATCATCATAAATGCAACAATTGTACATGTATATATATTACATATGTATATATATATATATATATATATAAATATATATATATCATACCTCCTCCCTCTAAGACATATTTGATAACATTTGATAGAACAAAAATATGTTTGGAACAGAAAGAAAACTCTCTTAAAGGGGTACTCCGGCCTGAAATTAATATGAATTGAATAAATAGAGTAAAATTAAACAAACAAATCACTGAAAATTTCATCGAAATCGGATGAAAAATAATGAAGTTATGGAATTTTAAGTTTTGCATTATTTTGGTAAAACAGTTATATGCACGTCATCATGAATATGCAGTGAGTGAGCTGATGATGTCATATCCCCACTTTTTCTTTTGTATTTTATTATATGAAATTGCAATTATTCAAATTTTCTGTTCCAAGCCTATAACTAAAAGGACTGAGTCCTTATTTAATGTGTAAGTTCATCATTGCTGTAACTTATGTTGTTACAAGGGAGATATTTTTTCTAGACATGTATGAAAAAATGAAATAATGAAGATTTCATATAATATAGTTAAAAAAGGAAAGTGGGGACGTGACATCATCAGCTTACTCATTACATATTCATGATGACATGCATAGAACTGTTTCCCAAAATAATGCAAAACTTAAAAATTCAATAACTTCGTTATTTTTTATCGGATTTCGATGAAATTTTCATTGTTTTGCTTGTTTAATTTTACTCTATTCATTCGATTAATATTATTTTCAGGCCGGAGTACCCCTTTAAGTAAAGTATGAAGAATAAAATATTCACAAAAGATTTAGAACAGAAAAGGCCCAAAGTAATAACAAAAGCAACAACTCTGAAATCAACAATCATAATTTACTTATGAAAAGAAAGGTATTGCTTACAATGAAAAATGTGAAAAAAATATATAAGTAATGCATGCTCCAGATTTCAAACACCATATGTACCTCCATCATTCTGAATTTTCCAAGCAGTTGTAATTAATTCACTAAGGTTGACATAATGTTGCAACAAGAGAATTCTAAATTTGGAGGACATTGTGAACACTGAACATGAAGAAAATGCATAACATCTTCTTTTCAATAAAATGTACACATTCACGATTGGAATATTGTATTTTTCACTGGAACCAGCATGTCTCCTGACATTGAAATTAGTTTGTGGATGTGCCACTGTAGACATGTATCCGAGTTACTGTCTCCCTATCACGATCATACTTATTAGAGATTAGCTGGAAAATATCTGCCAACGATTCCTATTAGCAAATGATAAGCATACATGATCAAAGTAAGGTCTACCACTCAAACTTTAAGTTACTGTCTCCCTATCACGATCATACTTATTAGAGATTAGCTGGAAAATATCTGCCAACGATTCCTATTAGCAAATGATAAGCATACATGATCAAAGTAAGGTCTACCACTCAAACTTTAAGTTACTGTCTCCCTATCACGATCATACTTATTAGAGATTAGCTGGAAAATATCTGCCAACGATTCCTATTAGCAAATGATAAGCATACATGATCAAAGTAAGGTCTACCACTCAAACTTTAATCTACCAGTCAACTTTTGACACATCTATACACAAATACATCATAAATTATCATAGGCTATTCCCTCGTTGATCACACATTTACTTCAAAAGTGCCTGTGGATAGGATACTTTAGTAACTCACATTTCCCAAATTAATCTTTGAAAAAAATAAAACAAAATGGGAGAAAAAGTTCGAGCCATCAGTCTTTCATAGATTGTCCTGCATCCTGACTCTTGCTTGGCAGGTAACTGTAATGTTCAGGATAAATACATAAAATTCTTTCCATCTGCAGATTTCCATCTCTAGAAGATGACAGTGTATTCAATGCTTGAATCGGAAATTCGGGTTGATGTTCTCACAAGGCTTTCCACCATATCACTTTATTGCACTGAATCTCACTGCATACCTCACAGGAAGGTTCTGGAGTCAAGTCCAGAAGTAGGAGCATTCACTACTTGGGTATGTACTGCCCTGTATCGGCGTCTCGCATTGCTTGTCTCCATGGCAACACCAAGCCATTCATCGCAACATAGATACCATTGGAAGACAGGCACTGGAGGGCACCCAAGGCCACACCCACATTGAAACTAGCATCAGAGTCTTTGAACTTCTCCGGGAGGAAAGCACCGGTGAGGATGATCTTCTTTGGTAGGTTCTGGTGGCCTAGGAATGCTGCGGTGGCTAAGAGGGTGTCCGTACCATGAGTGATTAGGATGACCTTCTCACTGCAGTCATTACACATCGTCAGAAGCTTCAGTCTTACAGAGAGACAATTAAGAAAATCAAAGAGAAAACACCATAAAAGCCACAGGTTTAACATCTACATACACCTTACAGAACAGCATATTCTGCATTACATAATGTTGCCAATTTAGAATGCTTTATCATCATATAATGATCATTTCACATTTGGATACTTGGCTAGCAAAACCATACTTCTAGAGTTTTCAAAGGAACAAAAGATTGCACATTTACTATTATCCACTCCACTACACCGATTCCAAATTCAGCAGAACACTAAGCACACATTTTTGAACATATATTAAATTTTGTACTTGTCTCACATCATGGTACAAACTTACAGAAGAAACTGTAAATGTGAACAACCCTACTCTTAAAGTTTGTATAATGTACTGTGAACAGTTTTATCCATCTGGGGAAACTTTGATATACTTGATTTACCTGTCCTCATCAGAGATGTCCTGGCTGTCTTTCTGACACACAGTCTCATATCGAAATCTCAGAGGAACCTTGTGTTGTTCTATGATGCCCCTGGCTGCACTCTCACCAATCTCAAAGGCATATCCACCTTTCCTCTTTGGATAATCCTTATCGATCGTCCCTAAGGGATTGAATAGAAAGAGACATCTTGATAAAAGAAAATCAGAGAACTTGATCAGTGAATTTGGTTTTTTTTTTTTTAATAATGAGAAAGTTAGGAAATGCAAGATCATATCAGGATCTCAAAAAACAAGATCCTGGTGCTATGATGTCTTTAATGAACACCAAATGTCAATCTAATTAACCATGACCTACAGTGGAGCAAAACTGCACTAGACCCCCAGTGTACTTTGAGCAACACAGTAAAGTTGAGTAAATAGTCAACTGTTAGGCCAGGAGCCTGTCCCGAAATAGTCACCCCATTTTACATATGAGATTTGACCCCTTAATACTTAGACCATCCATGTCATTCACAAAAACGTCGTCAGCTTAAACAAAGCAGCCGGATTTGGCCCCCAGAGCCCCCCTAAAAGGCCCCAAAGTCGGGTCGATTTCAACCAATCTAACATATACGCTAAACTTTGTCAGAAGAAGGTGTATGACTTTACATTACCAAAACACAAAAACTGACAAAATTTTCTGTTGGGATGGGTTGTCAGACTGCTCCTGAAAATTAGGGGAAATTTTTCCCTTAAGGCCCATGGACCAAATTTTGTTAGAAGGAAGACATATGGATGTACATTACAAAAATGTAAAAACTGACAAAAATTTCCATTGGGAAGGGGGTGTACCATGCCCCTGAAAAAAAAACATTAAAGTGCCCCTAATCCAGGCTTTGCTGCCCAAAATGCTCTGGATGTAGAGAAAAACCTTTGTTCGGCATTATAACTTTAATAACTCTGTGTGTAATTCAGTTCATGTCAAATTTATTTAGTACAATCTTGAGTATTGTAAATTTCTTGGGGTGCAATTTGCTGCCAAATGATCATTTCAATAATAAGTTATTAAATTGTGAAAATTGTATTGCCTTCTCAAAAGTAGTCAAATGATATTGTAAGGATTATATGTAAACACACCAATTGTCCATCTGTGCCTGTTTGACAAGGCATAATACAGGGGCTTGTTCTGACAAAGTTTGGCGCATATGTTAGATGGGTTGAAATCGACCCGACTTTGGGGCCCTTTTCGGGGGCTTTGGGGGCCAAACCCGGCGGCTTCGTTTGAGCTGACAAGCTTTTTGTGAATGACATGGATGGTCTTAGTAACTTTAAGGGGTCAAATCTCATATGTAAAACGGGGTGACTATTTCAGGACAGGCTCCCAGACTATATAATCAATTTGGGTCATTCTTTGTAAAGTGAAACTTTGGTCACACACGTGACCAACTAATTTTGCCTCATTGCCGGAAAATCATATAAAAGTTTGATTTTTTTATCATACCAGTTTCTTATATGAAAAGGATTTCCTTTTCTTTGACAAAGAAAACATCATTTCACAACCATAGTGTTTTTACAGAGACATTTAAAAACGCCCTTTTTTGAGTGGTCACACACGTGACCGACCCACTTTTCATTTCTAAAAGAAAAGAATGTTCACTAATTTACAAAAAGAAAATTGCTTTCAAACTGTTCAGAGCAATCCCATCATACAGCAATGAAAAGTGGAAACTTGCACTCCAGAGGAAATACGAGAAAAGTAGGTTTGAATACCAACAAGTAAGACCCTTTTTCGTGCGAGGTAACACATGTGACCGACCTATTGTTGACCTCTGAAAGCAAATGATGTACTCTCATTTCAATATTTATCTGTTGGGGTGAGATTGTTATTCAAATATCCAAAATGAGAAACTTCTACTACAAGACAAATACTAGAAAATCAGGTTTAAATGAGCTATTTTTCGTCCCACATGTGACTGAGAATGGCCCTTTTCAGCATTCATATTTCTTTATTTTTTGGGGGGGGGGGGGGGCAATGTTTCTGAGGAACTCACAGACTGCAAAGAAAGAGAACATCTCATCTCTACTAAAAACTAAAAAATAAATAAATGCATAAAGGAATGAATGAATGCAAAAATAAACAGCCTCATTCTCTTATGTGTATGTGTTGCTTACCTCCCGTTTGGATGATCAGGACTTGCATTGAAGAATTCAGCTCCATCGCCAGTGATCCTCCATGAAATACTGGAAGAAAAGTTTTGAGACAGAATAATTAATTTGCCTTCTTTTGACTACAACTTTTAAAAAATATTTGACAAAAAAATCAGTCCAAATGTCTGGCATCGCGGAATCCTTCTCCTACATACACCAAAGTCTGCCCGCCCCCCCCTCATTTGCAAACTGTTGAATAGACTACTTATCATTCACCAATTGCCATGAGTTATGCATCAAATAAAAGAAGAGGGATCAGAGATTTGTGACATGCTTTTGTTGTTTTCAAAATAAACGACGAAATTGGTAAAAAAATGGTGTTCCTTTTATGACAAAAAATGGAAATGAAATGAAATATAAATCTGGCCAAAACTACCATAGTTTTATTGTGAGCCAGGGCAAATTTGACATGAACGTAAAGGGCATTTTCTGTACTTTCCAAAGATTGAAATAACATTAATGTGCACTTCATGACAGGGTCAGGATCCAGCAATAGGTAACCAATGTACACACTTTGTCTTTAAAAAAGTCAATTCCAGCATTCCGATTGGTTACCACCACACAAGATCTTTTCTCACAGCCTGGCAACAGCTATGCGCATGTTTGCGCAAGGATGAAGCAACAGGTTTCGCATTGTTTCATTCAACGCGCACTTGGTTACAGATGGCTTGCTTGCCAATCACAGGGCTAAGATTCTATGGTCTTGACCATGGTCTTGACAATGGATGATCTGCGGCTGAATATTGCTGGATCCTGACTCTGTCATAAATCTATGGATGTTTTGAATGTAACGATGAAAAAGATGAGATTCCAGCGCTTCCATACATATGTGTCTTGATGGCGGCTCATATACTTTTTATATGTCTTTTAACAACTTGAAATCTTGTGAAAAAAAGGCTTTTGTATGACTATTTCATCAGTTATTTTAAACAACTTATTTCTAAAATTCTGACTAAAACAAAATATCCCTGTGTTGGTAAACTATTCATTTATTTTTGCAGAAAGTCTAATGAGCATAGCATTTATATTTATTTAAGAACATAACTTTAAAGATGCCCATGCGATACAGCCGACTGGGTGCAGGGAGAGAGTCAATTTCGGGCACTGGAAATAAAATGCGCGATTTTTGCTCATTTGCATACGACCTGCGGTCTGACTGTGTCCTTCTGTAAGCCGAGCCTCCAAAGTCCAACATTCCCAAAACAGACATATTTTTCTGTCTATTACTAAAGTAAAGCATGCGACACCAACTTTACGGCTATATTAGCTAATATGCCCAGTAATCCTCAAATTGGCAAAAATCCTACCTAGGATATCGAAAAAACAATGAGCAGAACAGAGGTACTGAATTTCTATTACTATTAGAGTGGAGGTATAAAGCCTTAACGAGCAACGAGCTGTACCGTCAACTGCTCGTGGTCTAGTGGTAGAGAAATCTGCATGGTCGAAGTATCTTTATTCTACACCGCACGTTCTACAATGTTGCTGGTTCGAATCCCGCTCTTCTTGACTGATATTTTTTTCAGGTATGACTTAACAATAACGTTTATTCCGTTGAAAATGATCAGAATTTCAATAATAAAATAATATTAATAAAAACACAAGAAACTTCACTGAATATTCACTTGGTCAGGCGGATTTAATGGTGGCTGGGCATAATAACCAATACTCTATATTAATATTATTAAAAACGTCTTCCTTTTAATTTCATAAAGGGGGAGGCAAAGAAAGGCATGAAAGGGGCGGGGCATGACACACGGTTAGCCGCCGCCAATGAATATTCTCAGTCGCATATGAACTACTTTCCTGAGATTCGCCGCATATACTTCTCGATCGGGCAATCGCTGACCTCCCTTGACACCCAGCGATATACGTCATGCACATGAGGCATTGGGCACGTTCATTTTATAAAAAGGGGGTTTATTTGCACTTTAAGAGGCGTTGTAGTTACCACCTCAAAACGAACATCTTCACAATATAGTCCATCAAGGCTCTTGACATTTTCATTCGTTTCTTATATCATTCTCTTTTCTCTCTTACTTGTATAGGCCTACACGCATCTCACAATCTATCATTGTTGTTAGACGAATTATTTTCACTGTATACAAATCGAGTTTCCCCATGATAGAATGGCACAATCCAATAGACGTTAGGCCTAGTCAGTTCGTGAATAATGTGACAACAAATGTTTAGATCACTAATTAGACTCAATTAGAGGATGTCATTAGCCACAATTTGGTATGCGAAATGGTTCAATAAATCATCTTGTTCGGAATTCCCACTCGATTGAATGAGGCAATGTAAGGTCAAATTATGGAGAAATGCACTTACTGCCATAGGGAAAGGTCTGATTTGAACATATGATATGATTAAACTCTCTTTTTAAACCAAAATGTGCAGTAGTTTCCTCACAAGTAATCTACAGGTTATTAACACTACATAATAATAGGAAAAAGTGTGAAGATTATTTATCCGGGCGAAATGATGTCAAATATCAATTTGTTTTAAAGCAATCGTGTGATTTTATGGATAGTGTCACAAACTGAGGCAAGGGGAAGTTTTCCCGTGATATAGGACGCGGTGCGAAGTGCGCTGAGCAAATGCACTATAGTTTTTCATATGTACCCTCCCACTCGTACCGTACTCCCACCGCACCGACAGTTCGGGCCCAAGTCCAAAGCAGTAAACGGAGGACGTCAACACTAGAGAAGAAGAAGTGACGAAGCAGCGACATGAGCGAAGCGGGTCCGAATATGACTGAGCATGCTGAAGCTTTTTTTTTCTTCTCCCGACATGCCCGAGTATCACTGTAACATAAGTGTCGTCATGAGGTGACATATTACCTGACTCAAATTCACCTAATCCCAGTTAGATTTCAATCGGCCAGTCGTGGAACTTCTCTCAGTCTCACTGCATTGCATGCGCTGTTTACATTCGATCTGCATATCTCCAATGCACGAATTGTTTGTTTGTTTGTTTGTTTAGTCCGATCGATCCTGCATGCACTCGCATGCTGTTTTCGAATTTGGCCGGTGTCAAGTCAAGATATTGGCTGGTACGATTCCTTCCGGAGATATATTGCACGCACCATGCACACACTTTTGTAAAATTAATATAGCTAGGAAGCAGTGCATAATAGCGCTTTTCCAATTTAATAAGTGCACGAAATAATTTGATTTAAATATATTTTTTAAATCAAAATAAAACTTTTAATCTGAATTTCAAACTTCAAAATAACTTTTAAATGATATTTAAAAAAAAAATTGCAATGAATAAAGTTATTATTTTTATATAATAAATAACTATCAGTGTAGTAAATTAGCAAAATCGAAAATATTTGTTGTTATGATCGTTCTGATCGGTCACATATCTCTATGCCGTTTTGCAGGGTGTTAGCTTTGCAAAGAGCAGTGAGAGCAAAATGAGAGCTATAAATAAATTAATAAATTAATAAAAACGCGACTAATTATAGGAGCCCGATCAATAGAGAGAGAGAGAAAGAGAGGGAGAGGGCGGTGTATAGCTATTGCACTGTACTAAATTAGTGGGGGAAGAGATTATGAGAGAAAACGGAGAGAACTAGCTGAGTAGTGATAGGAGACCTTTACTCCCTCCCAAACAGAGTCTGTTCGAGCGCGGGATGTGATAATTTTACTGCTAAATCAAAATTTTACTCAAAAATACTCTGACAAGCAAAAAAATAAAAATAAAAAAGGGTTATCAGCAGTTTTGGGAGGACTTTTTACTAAAAAATTCTCTGACAATAAAAACAAAAACAAAAACAAAACAAGTTATCAGCATTTTGGGTGTATTTTTACTCAAAATTTCTCCGGGGCAAGCAAAAAAAACCCAACAAAACACCAGAATTATGCTAAAATTCTGCTAGATTTTCTCAAATTATGTCTAGCATATTGCTAGATGCTAAAGCGGTCAAAATTCTGCCAGAAAGCAGAATTCTGCCAACTCTGGCAACCTTGGATGTGGGTGACAGGGTGAGGAGAAGCCCCTCTGACACATTTACTGGAATGCCGTTGATAGACCTGGGCCTATAGGCAGTGGATAAGCTACACTTGGCACGGCCGTGGCACCCCCCCCCCCCCCCCCCCCACTGTCGAATGGCTAAAAGATAATATATAATTTTTGAAAAGAGAATTAAGAAGAGAAAACTTGAAGGGGAAAAGATGAGAAAAGGATACGATATGGACCTCTTTCCGCACCCTCCCCCTATAGTGAACTCGTAAAGTCGCATTGAATTTTCCGAGTAAGACTCGGGTAGCCCCACTCCCCCCTCACGCTACGCCACTGGGCCTATAGTATGTGGCAAAGATAACATATATAGAGTATGTTATTAATATATTAATTGGAATCAAACTCCGTCAGAATTAAGTAAACCCCTATTTTAAATTAGTAAACAAAAAGAGTTCTGGATATGATGAAATATTGTTTACTGAAAAGTATTATTTCATATATTGTTGATCCCCTAGTTCATATTTTTAACCTGTCATTATCTCATGGAATATTCCCAGATTCAATGAAAATTGCGAAAGTTATTCCCTTGTTTAAGAAGGGCGATGAATCAGAAATCAGTAACTATCGACCCATCTCTCTTTTACCCTCCTTTTCAAAATTATTAGAAAGGGTAATATACGTTAGAATGATTTCCTTTCTGAAGAAATGTAACATCATTTTTCCAGCTCCCAGTTTGGATTCAGAGAACAGCAAAGCACTGTCCACGCGTTGATGTCTTTTGGACCTCTCTAAGGCCTTCGATACCATCAATCACAACATTTTGCTCTATAAACTTTCACACTATGGTGTACGTGGGAAGGCCTTAGAGTGGTTCAAGAGTTATCTTTCAAACAGAAAACAATACGTTTTTTAAATGAACATTCATCAGATTTTCGTCATATCACTTGTGTTGTCCCACAAGGAAGTTTATTAGGCCCGTTGTTGTTTATACTATATATTAATGATTTCTATAGATCATCCCAAGTTCTTTCCTTTATTTTATTTGCGGATGACACTAATTTATTTTGTTCTCACAGTGACCACAAAGTTCTTCTAGATACTGTTAACAACGAATTATCGAAAATATCCCAATGGATCAGAGCTAACAAACTATCACTCAATCTCCAAAAAACAAATTATATGTTCTTCAGTAATTCATTAGATTACACTGATAACACTCCTTTACAATGTGTTTCCCACACCAAGTTTTTGGGTGTTATATATAGTTAGTAAGCTCTCATGGAAATATCACATTGATAATATATGTACAACAATTTCACGCAATATTGGCGTGATCTTCTTCCTCGTTCGTCATTATTAATGCTTTACTCTTCATTGATCCAATTAACCATATTTGACTTGGGTTTGGGGTAATACTCACCAGACTTTCCTGAACAAGGTCTCTTTATTACAAAAGAAAGCAATTCGTATTATATGTAATTCTCCAATACGATCTCATACTAATCCTTTATTTCTGGATAACAAAATAACAAAAATAAGGGATTTGTATTATTTTCAATTAGGTCAATTTATGTATAAATATATTAACAACATATTACCAGATGCATTTCTTGATATGTTCGTTAAAAATGATTAATTCACAAATATCCTACAAGGCAATCGGATAAGTTCCATCTACCCCTACTTAGATCATGTTTCGCTCAAAATACATTTATTTTTGAAGGCCCTAAATATTGGAACGCACTACTCAATGAACTGAAGACTGCCCCATCCCTTAACGTTTTCAAGAAAAGGTTAAAAGAGTTCTTGCTTGCTTCATACAACACCTAACTATATAGTGGATTATCCTCTTTATGTCTTCCATCCCATTCAATTCCGTTCTCACCGTTCTCACTAGCACTCCATTTAATCTTTTATTTGCCTCTCCTTTAACTCGTAGTATTTATTTGGTCTTCTATATCTCCTTGGTCTCTCACCCCATTCAACATGCAGCTTGTCCCTTCTTGTGAATGTCTGGTACTGCATGTTGCTCTTTAATGTTCTATGTTGGCTTTTCTTGAGTATTCTCTTGAGAACTCTTTCGTGTTTTTGTTTTTTTTTGTTTTTTTTTTATGGGGGGGGGGGGTTTCTCGCTTCATGAAAATTCTCAACAAAGCTAAAGATTGGTAATATTTTTTTCCCCTTATTTTTTTATACATGCATTACAATAATGTTCAATCTCAGGGGTCCACAGTTTACAAGCTTTGCTTTTCAAGTGGACTCCTCCAATTCCAATGTTTACTTTGTTCAATGAAAATGTACCTTCAATGTCATTGCTTTTATAGTCACATAAGATTTTATTCTTTTGAATTGTACATGGATATTATAATTGTATTATTTACTGAATATTGATTTGTATTGATTTGTATTGTTGCTGGAAATGGAAATAAACTAAACTGAAACTAAACTGAAGCCTTGAAATTTACCTTTGTATAGTAACATTGTTTTATCAAGCCACATCAAGCCATACCATAGTTTAGTTTAGTAGACTACACTGTAAAAACATAACTGTAGATTAACAGGTTTAACCTGTTAATCTACAGTTACAAGTCAAAAAACCTGTTAATCTACAGTTATTTTTTACAGTGTAGTTAAATTCGTTTGAATACTTGATATTTGAGTAATTGAGTTAGTGAATGTAAATTCATAATGTAGATTTTTGCAAGAGTATGTTGCTTTGACGTACATGTGTACTAGTATTTATGATCCTCTATTTGTGTTATCATTCCTTAGTTTTCATGGAATTTCGGAGTGGAATTTTGAATTGGAATTTGGAACAGAATACAGAAAATGGAGCCACCGATTCCTGTATAGAAACCTTTGTTTCGTCTTTTTCTTTATCGTTGACCTCGGCTGCATGCAGCCACAATTTCTTTTGAGGATACTGAACTAGTTGACAGTGAATGGACATGATTTTACAGGCCATGACATTGTGTCTGTGGTTTTGGAGGAAACGAGCTCGCTGCAGTGTTCATTTGCATTCACGATCATGCGATGCTATACTCATAATTATGATGCCAAAATTTTTGAGCGGCTGGCCTTGACTTTGGTATGGGCACCCCTCCCTGATCCAAAATGTTCTAGCTGAGCCTAGTCTTCTCGTCCAGCATAACCAATTATTTTTTAAAAACTTTTTTATCGCTTTCTCTTTCATAAAAAGTTTGTTTGTTTGTGATTGTTAGTTTTCCATGACCATGCAGATCAGTCTTCCTTTTTGCCCCTCATTTGCCCCTTTTTCCTTCTCTCCTCTTCTTCCTTTTTTTGCACATAATTATGTGTTATTTTTTTTTTAATGCATTGCATGACATTATGTACCTTTTGTCACAAGCTTTGCTTCTTTGATATAGTCTCTGTTTCATTCTCAATTTCACTTTTTACTTTAATTATTCCTTTAAAACATTTTGCATGTATTGATCAGAACAAGTTTCTGAACTCAGGTTTCTTTGTCAAATTATTTTTGTATTGTTGATTGTTAATTGTACCAAAATGAAAATAAAATGGGAAAAGAAATCTATGAAATTTGAATCTGTAATTTTGTAGAGTTAAATTTGAAATGATTAAAGCGCACTACGAATTCTACAAAACATGTCATTACCGATGTTAAAAATATTGATTAACATCACAAAAAAGTATTTGGGGGAAGCCAGGAGGGTCTAGCTGAGGTTACTTATGCGGCCAAGTGGACTTTTTTTCATGAATGAAAAAAATATTTTAATACCGTTTAAAGTGTAAGTTTATGTGAGATATCGCGGTGATTTATTCAGATGCATGTGCTTAGCTTGTTTTCTGACTTCATTGTTATTGTTAGACCTATACCCAAGCGGCCCTGCATGGAGTGAAATAAAAGATTCTTTCCGGGCCTCCCTCCCCGCTCACTCGGCCCTCCCCCTCCCCCACTCGGACAGGTGGAAGGCTGGAAGGGCTGGAGAGAGAGATATACATAAAGAGAAAGAGAGAGAGAGAGAGAGAGAGAGAGAGAGAGAGAGAGAGAGAGGGATATACATGTATATATATATATATATATACATGTATATAAAGAGAATAAGAGAGAGAGAGAACATTATAAATCGTCATGATGAAATGGCATAATTATAGTATCGAGAAGCCCTTATGGCTCTGCCACATTTTTGTTTTACCCCCCCCCCCCCCGCTCCTTCGTTTAATCCTTGATCCGTCAGGCCAGTGCCGGTCCGGAGGGGGGGGGGGATACTTCCATATACGCTATACTATATTCACAAGAAAAAAATGACGGTCCCGTTTTCTACAAAAAAAATCCCTAAACATGCATTGGTTCACATTAAAAAAAAAATGATCCCAAAACCATAGAAAAAGGTCCAGTTTTACGAAAAAAATCCCTACTGAACATGGGTCGTTTTGCGAAAAATCCCACATGCGTGTTTGCGTAGCCCTTTTCTTAAATTTTGCCCCTGAAGACGGTTAGGGGCTCAGCAGGTCTGGGACTCACACCCCCGTCAAAAAAAACACCAACCGAGTACCCCCCCCCCCCCCCCGAGTGCCGGGGCCAGTGCCAGTTGTGACGCCCATGGTATGGATAGGAGATAGGTCTACCATGCGCATCTTGATGGAAAATTACACACATATGCAAGAGACCAGTTTTGTAATGTATTTAAATTTATGCAAATTTCTTCTCTGAGCACCTAGTGACGAGCTATTCCATTAACCTGCTTTTTATAAATGAGCCTAAATGCTTGGAATCCAGTTTGCATACATTACTTGTTGCTATGTCCGGCAAGCTTTCAGGCTGTCAAGAACAACCTTTGTTTGAAAGGTATGTATAAAATTTACATATATTACCGAAGCCGTCTATTCTTATTTATTGTCCACCAAATTACATTATTTGAACATGCTCTATGATCACTAAATTAACTTTAAATTGGCAATGCATAAAGCTGACGCTCTCGTGGAATGACCACTGATTTTGGCTATTCACTGCATGTGCAATTCGCAAACTCATGCATTGAACTTGAAGCTGTGCATTATTTATAGGATAGGAGTGTGACCATCTTGACTTCAGGACAGCATTGACGTCTTGCTGATCCACAAGTGCAGTGTAAACATAGATTTAAGACTAAACGAGATCATAAGTAAGGGTGGATATAGACCTTACTTCAAAAAGAACTGAATAAAATCGAGATTCGAGGTGCTCAAATTCGAGACGCGAAGAAAGGAGTCTGCTGGGTGCTGCTACTCACTGCTAGTGCTACTGTCTACTGACTGTGCTAGTGCTAACTTATACTCTATAAGAGTGCTGCAGAGTCAGACTCAGAGAAGTGATGCCATATTCTATTGTCTCATTCACAGACACAGTTGAAAGTTAACTCAAAAGCCAGGTCATTTTTTCACAATGTCACGAGGATCAAGTGCTGGGTTTGACCATTTCATTACTGTCTTCTCCCCTGAAGGACGGCTGTATCAAGTCGGTATGTACAAATGTAATATAGCCTACACATTTCTAATCTAACTGTTACTGTTAGACAGAAAATTCTGTCTCGTTCGTTAGCTCTTCAAAGTTCAAGAGCTAACGAACAAGAGACAGAATGTTCGGTCTACTTCTAATAGTATGGACACCAATATACAATCGTCAAAGATTGATAATAATAGCTTAATAGTACGAAAATACGATAGGAAAATACAAATCAAAGACATACCAACCATGCCAACACTAATAATACTAATACTAGTAGGCTAGGCCTAGTAGTAGTAGTAATGCTCCATCTGACCACTCATAGGTACACGCCATTGCCGACTGTGTAGTAACGCAGGCAATAGTGAGTACGGTACTAATATGTATCACTGTGCATTTTTGGCTATATTTAAGTGAAACCCATATCTTGGAGTTTACTTAAATATAACTAATTATGTTGAATAATAGATGATTAAAACTTACCAGGTTGTTTTGTGACCTTTGAAGAGGGTTTCCTGAAATTTTGGGTCCTTTTTGTCGATAACTGCTATCGAGACTGTCCCGTCAGCATCCAGTTTGTATTTTTCACGATTATGATGAAGGGAGCCCTCAGCGCTCGTAGTAGTACCGGCGCGATCGGTTCGTCGATCTCCTACGAAGACCTGGAAGGGCCAAACTGACGACGTAAAAAAATAAAAAATATTACGTACGTACGTAATATTTTTAATTTTTTTACGTCGTCAGTTTGGCCCTTCCAGGTCTTCGTAGAATAGCTTGTGTGCGTAACATTCTGCGTACGTATCTACGGTGCGTAACCATGTAGAGCGGCCTCACTAGTGCGCAACATATTGAGAGCAGTCGTCATCCGTATGGAGGTGTGGGTAACAAGTACCAAAAAGAGGGCTGTAAATGTAAGTTTTTATAACTTTCTACATTTTGTATCTTAACGAACTGATAACTTAAAATCTAAAGAATGATACAGTCAAACCTGTCTATAGCGGCCACCGAAGGGAAACGGAAAAAGTGGCCGCTATAGACAGGTCGGCGGCCATTTTTATTTTTTTGCACATACACTGTTACACGCAACAAAGTTAGTGTACATGCATCCATATATATCACTTAGGAAAACAAGCTATAGATCAACAGATTTGACGTATAACATGTCATATGATATATAAATGCTAAAATAATATGCTTTGTTGTCAATAAATGAGAAAAACAATAGATATACGAGCAATCTGTGTAAAATGAATTTTCCCTCAAAATACCACGTACGTACCACCCGCGGTAGACTGCTGTTCTTGATTTTTATAGTCTAAAAACGATGTCTAATCATGCTTTTGCTTTCTGTCAAAAAATTACAATAATAAGTTTATCTTTTGAATAAAATCGTGCAATCAATTTTCATTCAATAAATATTTGCCTTTTGAATGGTTTAAAAGAAGTTTTAACTGTTTTTGAGAACAGGCGATAGAAGGTGCTCGCTTGCATTCGTCGAAAGTGCGAACGTCGACAATGGCCTGGATCGCCGGTGGCCGTGGACGATCCGAGTCGAGTTTTCACGCCGTTTTTCAGCAGGACAATCTCTCGTACATGAAATCGTTATTATTGATCTTTAAAAAAAAATAATACTTGGGTAGTATTTTATTATTTTCACTTTCTAAAAAAAAATCACTTCTTTATTATTTTTTTCAAAAGTTTTAACGCTTTAAATTCTTTTTTTTTATAAATCTTTTAAAAATAAAAAATTATATGTGTACGAGCCTGTGCTATTGCGCAATGGCGATCAATATCAATGCAATGCCGACCGCGATAGCTTAGGAGAACAATACAACTAAAGTGCAGGGGCTTGCAGCTGGATGGTGCGAAGATTACGTAAACGAACAATACTAGTGCTTTATTCTTACTAAAAAGACTTTTAATCTCTAATTAGTTGGCAATGTGGTGAAACTATTAGATCTTCAGGCCATTGTAGAATCTATTCACGACGTTTGTGTGAGAGTGTGACTGAGCTAGGACTCGGTAAACACATCGCGCCTATAGCAAAAACTACTTTTTTGTGCATGAAGCTACGGCTCGACTCGATATTAGTGGCCGCTATACGCGGTCAGATATTGTCCGAGGGATACATAATGGGTGGCCGCTGGCCGCGTTAGGCAGGTGACCGCTATATGCTGGGTCTACAACACAGTAATTTCCTGCGGGGGATATTTTGGTGGCCGCTATAAGCAGGTGGCCGCTATAGACAGGTGGCCGCTAAGACAGGTTTGACTGTACTTAAGTATCAGTTTGCCCACAAAAACCTCCATTTCAAACAAAATTACATCTGTATCCCCAATACCCAGTATACACACATGTATATGATCCTAATGGTCAATATGACCATTGCTTGCTGATGTGCATCTGACCTCTTTTGCAAAGAAGTGTAAAAAAAAAGTTAAAAAAAAAAATTAAAAGCACACTGTTCAGGCTACGTTTCGTGCGTTCTGTGCGTGCACCTTAGCATCAAATTTCCACATTTAAATAAAAATATGTTCGCGTGATTATCTTTAAAAAAACATACCCACAGTTAAACAATATAACCAATTTCTCACATACTGTGAGCCATGGAAACCACCCTCAGAGTTTGCTAAAGAGGTTACCTTTAGCAATGCCAGGGGGTGGGATTAGTGATGACCTAACATTTAGTTTTATATCCATGTGAATACATTCTCTGACAAGCACACTTAGAAAGATCCAATAATGAACGCGCGTGATAAGCAAAGTGCGCAAATTTTTACGCTAGTTGCCATGGTTTAAGAATTAAGACCATGGTTTATGTAAATTAATTGTAATAAACTGCGTAAATTCACATAAACCATGTCAACTAGCGTAAAATTGGCGCACTTTGCTAATCTCACGCGTTCATTATTGGATCTTTCTAAGTGTACGTGCGAAATCAAGCGCACTTATACCACAAAATTTGCTTAAACCATGGTACAAATCTATTACCACCTTTGTGAATTCAGGCCATAATTGTATCCCCCGGCAGAATGCCAGAGGATACTTTGGATTCAGCAGCGTTCCGCCGCTGCCGCCGCGTTACATTCTAGCGGTCACATTTCTCGACGAATTTCTTTCAAACTTTGTATGGAGGTGTATCTTGGTAAAATCTGGACACCTGTAATTTCTGGTGATGCTGCCCCCAGCGTTCCATCTTTTATAGGGTAAAAGGCCATATTTTGGGGGATAGATTGTGTGCGCTCTAGCGGTCACATTTCTCAACGGATTTCTTTCAAACTTTGTATGGAGGTGCCTCTTGGTGTACAGTAATCAAAAAACCTATAGTATTTGGTGATGCTGCCACCAGTGTCCCGTCTTTTATACGGTCACAGGTCATACTTCAGGGGATGGCGTGAGTGCACTCTGCAGGCCACATTTCTTGATGGATTTCTTTCAAATTTTGTATGGAGATGTATCTTGGTATAATCTATACATCTTTACTTTTTAGTGATGCTGCCCTCATTGTTTCGTCCTTTATAGGGTCAAAGGTCATTTGTCCATTTCTTGCACTCTTTCTTCTGCATTTCTTGACAGATTTCGTTCAAATTTTGCATGAAGGTGTCTCTTGGTGTAATCTAAAAACCTATAGTTTTTGGTGATGCTGCCACCAGTGTCCCATCTTTTATAGGGTCAAAGTTCATACTTCAGGGGATGGCATGGGTGCACTCTGCAGGCCACATTTCTGGATGGATTTCTTTCAAATTTTGTATGGAGATGTATCTTGGTATAATCTACACATCTTTACTTTTTGGTGATGCTGCCCTCATTGTTTCATCCTTTATAGGGTTAAAGGTCATTTGTCCATTTCGTGCACTCTTCTGCATTTCTTGACGGATTTCTTTCAAATTTTATATGGAGGTTTGTCTTAGTGAAATCTACACATCTTTAGTGTTTGCTGATGCTGCCCCCAGTGTTCCACTGTTTATATGGTCAAATGTCATATTGTGGTTGTATGCATTCTGGAGGACACATTTGTTGACTGATTTCTCAGATTTTGTATGGAGGTCCATCATAGATTACTCTAGACCTCTACAGTTTTTGGTGATGCTGCCCCCAGTGTTCCGTCTTTCATAGGGTCAAAGGTCATATTTTAGTGGATATCTTGTGTGCGCTCACATTGACAGATTTCTTTTGAATTTTCTATAGAGATGCATTATACTCTAATCTACACACATTGTAGATTAGGGGAGGTTCTTTGTCCCTCCTTCGAATCCCTGCCAGTGCCGGGGATACATTCACATTGCGCGGCAATGGACATTTCTAGTTACATTTTGTTTTGGCATGACAAGTTTTGTTTAAGCAGTTTACCAAGTCCATGTGTGAAGGAGGTCCTAGAAACCTTTAAACATGTTTTTCTTCCCAATGTCAAGTCGAGCAAGCTTGCACTTGATGAGGTTTAATCAAATAATTTTGTGTTTCTTTGTTTCATTTTCTTTCCTAGAATATGCTTTCAAAGCAATCAACCAAGGGGGCATGACGTCAGTTGCTGTGAAGGGTCCAGACTGTGTCGTGGCTATCACACAGAAGAAAGTTCCTGTAAGTTGGACTACCTTTCTATCGTAAAGATTTGACAGTTTTTGACTATTATTTTCCTTAAATAAAATAAAGCCAAGGAATCAGTTTAAATCTTCATCAGCTTCTCCTCAAACACATTGTACAAGTATGCTTTTTACCACTTGAGGTATTTTATAAAAGTAACAGGAGTGAGAGGTCAAATCTGCATGTAAGAATCAGAATGAATCTGAAATTAATTGTGTATTGGAATTTTTAAAATATTATCTAGGCAGATAGTTCACATGTTGAAATACTCAATTATTCAATGCTACTTATTTAATACATGACCATGTGTCTATTTCATCTCCAAAGCTTTTTTTTTTGTTGGGGGGGGGGGGATTAGTGATGACCTAACATTTAGTTTTATATCCATGTGAATACATTCTCTGACAATGCAAATTGTTAGAATTATCAATTTTTTCTTAATGAAAATGTTATGCTGCTTTGAATTGGTTGCATTTTTAAACCTTTCAGGACAGGAATTTTTAAAGGGCCAAATTGATCACATTTTGTTCTTCAAATTGGCAACAATAGTATTTTTCTTTTAGTGCTACATTGTACATGGTTCTAATAAGGTGTAATGCCTTTGAAAGCAATTTTGTCAACATTTGAAAAAATTGCCAATTTTGATTAAAAAAAAAATGATTATGAACCTCTCAACGTGTTGCCAATTTAAGGATTTTTAAGGCTTATTCTCATTCTTAAAATTCCTAGCATCAAAGACAGTATGGTCATGCTCTTTCTACTCATGCATCTGTTGTGTTTTTCAGAGCTCTAAATCAAAAGCAAACCACAAAATGTGGTCAGTTGTCCCGAAGGGTTAATGTAGTAAATGCAATATTAGTTGTCGCATGGAGGCGTGATGGTGCTAGAGCAGTGGTTTCGTACCTCTGAGGTTCCAGGTTGGAGAATTCAGTCTGTGCACTACTAGTGCCTTTTGGTATAAATCTAAGGCATTAATTATTAATTACCAAGTCCCTCAGATAGGACTCAAAACCACAAATGCATGCAATTTCAGTTTTAGCAGTATTATGTTTTTACACAAATAATTTCTTGGTACTGCAAAATTTCAATATGGCACGAAAAAGAGACATGATAACGAAGCTTTTCGACCTGCACTCATCAGGTTATCACGCAGGTATAAAACAAATTACTTGAAATCAACTATATTATACTCGGTGAACCCGGACGCAACCTAGACGCCGAAATTACGGCGTCTAGGTTGCGTCCGGGTTCACCGAGTATAATATAGTTGATTTCAAGTAATTTGTTTTATACCTGCGTGATAACCTGATGAGTGCAGGTCGAAAAGCTTCGTTATCATGTCTCTTTTTCGTGCCATATTATGTTTTTATTGTTTATTGTTGGCACTATTAAATCCTCAATCAAAAAAGGACCCTTGGGTCGGACTTAATCATAAAACTGTAGGTTCATTGGTGATATCACTTGTTTCCTAATGGCAGTCTGATAAAATATAAAATTGATATTTTTTTCATACCTTATCCCCTTTCGTCTAGGATAAGCTTCTGGACCCAGGCACTGTCACACACATGTACAAAATCACAGAGCACATAGGCTGTGCAATGACAGGCATGACAGGTAAGTTCCCCTGTAATGTACTATAATAATTAAAGGGGAAGTCCACGCTGGAATTTTGAATTAGATAAAAGCAGAAATTATGACTTTTTTTATTACAGGGCAAATGGGAGAGGAGCTCACAAGTTACGTCACAGAGTTGCAATTTTGTGTTTGATTACAACTTCAAAAATTCATAACTTTCTTATTTCTTAAAATCGGATTTTGCTCAAACTTGCATGGATCTGTTTCTTTCACTCTTCTGCTTCTTTTAAAACCAACTTGATATTGGGTTGTAGTTTCCCTTTAATAACTAATATCTGTTGTGATATTTGAGAGACCTTCAAATCAGTTCTAGATGATTTTGGTAATAACAATCTTCCAGTTTAGCTTTTTTATAGTGACAGAAAGTCAGGGAGTAAAGTTTGCCTTATGAGTAACTTTAGTATTAATCGTATTCACGAAGTCTGTGTTTTGGTGCGTTCCTTTTGTTGCGTTCCTTTTGTTGAATACTAGTATGGTCATACATCACATCATCTGCGGAAATTTCTTGTCACGGCCGGGGGACGAGACTAGCCTTTGCCATTGGTTGCTATACAAAATTCAAAATTTTAGGGGTCCCCCCTGGATCGCCGCCCCTGCATCACATGCTACATGTATATCAGATCAAATCTTGTTTAGAGTACATACTATCATCTGAACAAGCAACTATTTAACTAACCTTTAAGGTATATAAATACTGAAAATCAGTTCATATTGAAAATCAAGATGAAAATAATTCTCCATTTGACACTGAAAGTTGATAAGTTTCCTTCAAAGTTTCTGGGATGTAGAATTCCTTTGAAATTCTTAGGCAAATTGATGAACAATTCAACTGGTTTTGCAACAATGTAAAAATGTTCATGTTGCTTTGAAATTTTGAAAATTTGTAGCAAATAAAAATGATGTCCTATATTTTTGGACTGCGAAATGCTTGTCTTTCTTGTTAACCCTTTCGAGACAATTAACCACATTTTGTGGTTTGGCTCAATAACTTTTAATTCAAAGCTCTAAAAAAATACCAGATGCATGAGTAGAAAGAGCAAAAAGTTCTGCACACACAGGTTTAAAAAAAATGAAAATAAGCTTTAATTAAAATCCTTGGATTGGCAACACATTAAGAGGTTCAAAATCATTGTTTTTTTAATCAAAATATTATTGTTGCCAATTTGAAGAACAAAATGTGATCAATTTAACCCTTGAATAATTCCTGTCCTGAAAGGGTTAAAGTGTAGGTCAAACTTATCAATTGTACCATTTTGTATTAAGCAAAACTTGGCTCATGAAATGATATGTGTATTTCATGTTTTTAAACTTGGTGGCAGCATAGGGGTTAACACATCCCAAAAAGCAGAGTACTAGTATACATGTACCCTTCCAAAGGGAGAAGACTAACCTGGTGATAACATGTTGTATGATTACATCCCCAGCCGACAGCAGGTCCCAGGTATTCCGAGCTCGGGTAGAGGCAGCCAACTGGAAGTATAAGTATGGTTATGAGATCCCTGTTGAGATGCTTTGCAAGAGGATGGCTGACATATCGCAGGTCTACACCCAGAGCGCACAGATGAGGCCACTTGGATGCAGTGAGTATAGGCTTCTAGGGTGGCACTGATGGACGATGGACCCAGGATTGTCATGAAGGGTTGGGGGAGGGGGTGCTCAAATTTTTCCTGACAATAATTTCTTGGAAATTGATTTTGTGTAGGAACATTATTTAGGGAATAACTCCTGTCCCTTCCAGGGTGTTTCAGAAGGAAAATGATTGGATGGGAGGGAGGATAAAACAAGGATATCTCCCTAAATTTTTTTCTTCTTCGCAGGAATACCACCAGCCCTTCAAAGACAGACAGGGAGGCTGCATAAATATTCACTTGGAATATGATAGCAATTTCAGTGTTGGGATAACTCATCATAAATTTTGCATTCTAAAAGCGCAAATTATTATGTTTTCCTAATGATGAGCTATAAACCTTAAAACTCTTTACAAATAACAAATTCAACCCCCTGATGCTTGAAGAAAAAGGTGAAGTTCTGATAAATGTGAAATATAATTTGTAGGTTTCACATTCTTTTTATTCCTTCACCATATGTCGAAAAAATATCATAGAAGCATGAAAATGACTGCTCTTATTAAGGCCCCCAGGTTACTCAATATGAATAGAAAATATTTTTCAAATTCGACCCGATTCTGTATGTGTGTGTAGTCCCGTATATCCTTATCACTGCTTTACAGCAAAATTGAATCAATTTGTTATCATTTTGATGATTTCAAAACCTCACAATAGGTAATGTAAAAATATGTACTGCCATGAGAGCATTTGGTGGACACCATGATACTCGAGGTACATGAATAGAGCTGTTTTCCTGAGGGGCGCAGCCCAGAAGAAAACTGGTCCTATTCACATCACCGAGGGCACCAAAGTTAAACCAGAGACTCAAATATAGGCAATATATACAATGTATTTGGTTTATATCAATAATCTTTAAAGAGAAGGTCAACTTCTGGTAAAGAAAGTTAATTTGCGGACTTTCTCATTTTTTAAAATGTAAGTTTGGAAGAATACCATACAAGAAATTTGCATAAATCATGATAAAATTATTAAAATGATTTTTGTTTTTGTCCACAATATATACGCAGCTGTCCTCTTTACATTGTCCAACTCAATGTCCATGCAAAATGTTATGTTGATGGGACCTTCCATGGCTGAGATCGGGGGGGGGGGGGGGCTTGGGGGGCTTGGGGGGCTTGGGGGGCTTGGGGGGCTTGGGGGGGGGCAAAGTAGGGAGTGTGAAATTGTCTTTGTCTGTAGTGTCTCTACATTCCTAAGTTTATTCAGCCCAGGATAGGCTTTGTACTCAAGAATTTTCAGGTGTAAAAATACAAATTAAGCTTGGTCACACTTCTTGTACTGAGCATGTCGTAAATGATACCTGGGGTAGACACACCCAGCCAACTAGAGAAGAAGGACCTGCTTCTGGCAGGGCATTTCCAGCAGTTTTTATTTCATCTTAGTTTGTGAAACAGCAGTTAGGTAAATTTGTTTCTGCCAAAGAGTTGTTGTAGCTTCATCGGCCTTCGCAGTTTGCTCATTTGTATTTTTGTCACATGTTGTGCAATGGAACAATCACTTGCGCAGATTCTTTTATATGATGAATATAAATAGGAAATTCCAAGGCAACATGTATGTTCCATACGTTACCAAGTTATATGGAATTGCGAACATTGTAAAAAAAAGCAATTTATTTTATCTTTTGTCTGATTTAAGCTCTTGTAGTGCTATCAGTTTGATACAGTGATCAGATACACTAAAATCTAAGAT
Organism: Heliocidaris erythrogramma; assembly: GCA_025617745.1. NCBI lineage: Eukaryota > Metazoa > Echinodermata > Echinoidea > Camarodonta > Echinometridae > Heliocidaris > Heliocidaris erythrogramma. The sequence goes on along the minus strand of CM046855.1, from coordinate 48,987,552 downwards.
GTGGTCGAGAACGTATGAGACAAAATGGGGAAATCCAACCTTATTGGCAAGTTGCTCTGAAAGGAAAAATCAGGAAAAATCAGGAAAAATCAGAGAAGCAGATTGGTGAAAGTTTGAACGAAATCGGAAAGCAATAAGAAAGTTATTAATTTTTTAGAGTTATCACTATACTTTATATGGGAATTTCAAATTGGCCGAATAGGTAATGTCACTGTGATATACAGTTGCAGACAACTCCCCCATACACGAAATGATTAAAATGTCATTTTTATCCAAAATGTATTACTCAGATATTTTTCTTTCATGAGGACCTACATGTATAACAGCATGCTATCTCCAATATATTTTGAGTACTGCCCGGAGGGTAAAGGCGCTTCAGAGGAAACTGCAAATTAATGATATTTTTGTGTACTTGTCCGCAAGTTTGTCACAATCAACTCGCCAAATTGCCAATTGAAGATTTGCATAGATGTAGTGATCTCATATTTCAAACATCCAAAACTTTCTTATTCCTTGTCCAATTTCTTTCAAACTTACACCATCCTGTTTTTCTTATTTTTCTACTTTCACACAAATCATCTTATTACCAAAGAGGTTCAAACAGATGGAGTCTCAGCTAAGGATAATTAATGCAAACACCTGGCAGATTATAAAGGATGTACAATTGAATAAACTGCCTTGAGTCTTTGAAGCGATGTCTGATGCTGCCAAAGTAAACGGAAGATTTAGAGATGTTTTGACATTTGAATGTTTACGATGCGCAGTTAAATTCATAAATCGACAAACACAGAAAGTGAATGTGTAGTTTCAATGTATATAATTTTGATTTCATTCTGAAATTCTCCTGCCTCAGGATGAACAATTTTTTGAGATCTAGCCTTAAAAGTGTCACAAATGTATACCTCTTCAAGGGTAATTTTAACACCTTTCCGCTTAATTCCATTATTAAATTTCATATATTACCATCGTGAAAGATGGCTCTAGGAAATATAGCCAACCAAAGTAGTGGGCACATGCTGCCAATTGTCATCAAATATCTGGTAGTTTTGGCACTAAATATGTTCGCTTGAACCTTGTTATATCATTCATGTGCACATTTTCGAAGTTTTTTTGTATTTTTATTTGCACATTTTCGAAGTTACATTTGGGTCTGCGAAAACTAATTATCATTATAACAGAATATCCTCCATTGTACTTAACAATGGTTATGCAATAAAACGGAATTCGAATTGTTTCCTCGTTTGGAAGAATGTTTTTTTCGGAAAGGGCGCATACATGTATTTGTCATGTTTGTTGTAACGGCATCAAAGCTCTCGCTTCAAAGGGAAGCTGATGACTCCATCTGTTTGAACCTTCTTGTTATTACCAAGGTTGGATTGCCCTTTAACAATTTCTTTCACAGTGCACTCAATGAGACTTGTAGAGCCTACCCCAATGTTTATATTTGCTTGCTCTAACTTGCACGTGTGTATACCTTCCTGTCTAGTTGTATGTTATATCCATGGTTTTACCTGAATTCTCACCCAACCATTCTGTGACACAGGTATGATACTCCTGGGCTGGGACGAGGAGCTTGGCCCTCAGCTGTACAAGACCGATCCAGCAGGTTACTTCTGTGGCTACAAGGCCACCAGCGTCGGGGTCAAACAGACAGAAGCCAACAGCTTCCTAGAGAAGAAGCTGAAGAAGAAGCAAGACTTCACCTACGACCAAGCAGTAGAGGTATGGTTTGTTTTAGGCTCACCGTTAGTTAGTTTGCAGCCTCAAACCCTTATCAGTCATAGGGCATAACACAGGATCTGGGACTATTAGTGCTATAGAGACTCCTGTAAAGCTTGAAACTTTCGCATGCATGAAAATTCTGTGAGTTGATATTTCCTGCCTCGGATTAAATAAATCACATTTATCACACCACCAAATTTGGGAAATTTGTGAAAATCTCTTGCCTCGATAATGCCTGTCATTAACTATTCACAGAAAGAAAATCATGTGAAAGTTTCTGTTTTTAAGGTAACACTTACACAGGCCTTGTTATGTTGCTATTCCTGCCATGATGAAGCTGGTAAAGGCTTGAATCGAGACAAAGCATCTTCTTTATATATGTCGGATTTGAGTCTAATTGTGCAGACTAGGTTCATATTGGATATTGACTGACCTTGGTCTCTGTGTTAATGTGTTAGCATTGTGCAGGGAAGGAAGCGAGGTGACAGAGATAGTAATCTTATAAATAAATAAATAGAACTTTGCATCATCTGTGGTCTTCACTTCATGCAGGTACAGTACAGGAGCACATCATTTTATTTATATCTGAATGCATATATGTGACTCTGAATCTATTGCATCTCGTTGTGTATACTTTTGTTTTTATATTTTATATTTCATATTCATGTTTTTATGCCTCCGCCCACCAAAGGTGGTGCCGGAGGCATTATGTTCTCGGGTTGTTCATCCGTCCCGTCTGTCCTGCTTTCTCGTTCTCACAATATCTCAAGAACCATTTGAGGTACGAACTTCAAACATTGTGCTAGTATGTATTACCATAGGAAGACGATCTGATCAGATTTTGGGATACGTAGTTCAAAGGTCATAGAGGTTAATTAACTTAATTTATGAAATTTTAGTTGTTAGCCTTGTACTCACGATATCGCAAGAACCATTTGAGGTATGAACTTCAAACTTGGCACTAGTATATATCACCATAGGAAGATGATCTGATCAGATTTTGGGGTACGTAGGTCAAAGGTTGAAGGTCATAGAGGTTAATATCTGAAATTTCACGTGTTACTCTTGTTAATGCTATATCGCAAGAAGCATTTGAGGTGTGAACTTCAAACTTGGTGCTAATATGCATCATCATAGTGAGACATGCTGATTAGCTTTGGGGGTAATAAGGTCAAAGGTCGAAGGTCATAGAGGTCATTTACCATGAAATTTCAGGTGTTTAGCCTTGTTATTGCAATATCTCTTGATCAACTTGAGCCATTAACTTCAAACTTCGGTACCATTATGTATCAAAATAGTGAGACGATGTGATTAGATTTATGTTCAGTCGGTCAAAGGCAAACATCATAGAGGTCAATATGCATGAAATTCAAAATGTTAGTTTTGTTATTACCGCATCTCAACTATTTTATATGCATGACTAGGACAAGATAAAGTGATCATACTTTTGGGTTGTAAGGTCTAAGGTCAAAGAGGTCAATTAACAAGTAACTGTAGGCTTTTTATCCTGGTAACTTATCATAATATTTCAAGAACACTTAATTTGAGCCATAAACTTGATTGAATTTAGGCGGAGGCGTATGGGAGATGGAAATCAAATTTCTATACAAAATGGACAAAGGAATTTTGTGTTATAGCTTTAGAGCTATTATAATGCTGATTTAGTTCGCAGGAAATGTTTAAGCTTGTACAGCAACCAATGGTAAAGGCTAAAATGTGACTAGCATAATTGACCTTTAAGAAGCATGGACAAATGTTCCTTACTCTTTTTACAACTTCTTTTCTTATGTTTTGTTTGTTCAACCAGACGGCCATCAAGTGTCTATCATCAGTGCTATCAGCTGACTTCAAGCCATCGGAGATTGAGGTCGCCGTAGTGACAAGAGACAACCAAGTCTTCAGGTAAATATAACATGACACAACTTGACATCTCGAAATATCATATCCTTAAACAGGTTAAATTAAGACCCATCACCATAAAAAATTTGTTTGCTCTGATGGTTTTTGGCTCCATGCTGTTTACTTTATTTAAAATGTCAGCTTCAAATATTAGTTGTTTAAAGAGAAATTAGAAGTTAATTACTCTCAAAATGAAGGTAAAAGTGACTTATTGAGCAGACTGCTTGACAAATGCACACAGAACCAAAGTCCATTTTCTTCATATTCGGACTCCTAATCACCTATATAGAAAGCCAGGTAAAGTTTGGGGGGTCGATTTTGCACATACTAGCTGTACGCAAATCTTGTCAAATATATCTCTTTTGTGGTGATTGGTCTCCTAAAGAATTAGGTTAAAATTCAGGGCAAATCATACAACATATTCTGTCCCATGAAAGTAGACAACCAGAAGCCATGCAGAAGCTTGTGTATAAATGATCTATTGTAAATACATTCTTCACTTCTACAGTAAATTTTTCAACTTTTCAACCAGCCTCGTCATGAGAGAAATATTTCTGGAGTTTCGCCAATTTTGTGATTTTTGGCCAGTGGACATTTTTCCATGGAATTGTCTGATGACTGTATCATTCTGAAAGCCCTCCGCTCCCACAGCTTAGATCAGACAATAGAATGCCGTTTTTATATCAATTTATATTCACATTTCAATAATCAAATTCCAAATACTTTGTAACGTATTGGATATACCTTGGACTTGCACACATATAGTGAATGCGCTCTATATTACAAGCTAAGAATTACAAATGTAAAGAGCATAATAGTGGCACTTCACTGAATAACATTAAAGTCATTTTTTGAAAGATTATTCAATTGCTTGTGAGTTGTGACGGTGTTTTGTTCCTGCTGACTTTTATTACTCTATGTTCAATATATAAAACTGCCATTTTCTCTTCTTTTATATATTCCTATACAGAACACTGGCAGAAGAAGAAATCGATGCTCACTTAGTGGCCATTGCAGAGAAGGATTAATTTAGAAGTCCAGTATCAACCTTATTCCAATTGTGTGTCACGATTTCAAAGGCAGTCGTCATTCCCCACCTCAATCTGAATTTTGGCCACTCATTCTGTGCATTTATTCCATCCGCAAAAGGACAAACCTCTGTATCCGACAAATGGTAGTGATACCAGAAAGAACCATTAGTCAATGGTCATATTAGGAGATTTTTCACTTTTGGATGAAATAGATATGGATAAAGCCCACCGCACACTAAACGATCAGTCTGCGATCCGATTTGGGAATAAATTGTAATAGCTTTTAATATACACATTCAAACACAATATTTCTGATCGAGGTTCTGAATAATAAATAATAATAAAATCGACAAAGCGACTTATTGCGAGCTTTCTAGTGGGCTAAAAGGCCAAATCGGCTCCCAGTCGTAGTGACGTCATAGCAGTCCTACGAATTTAAACTGATTTGGCCCTAATTCCGGGTATACGGCTGACAGTGCATCAAAATTCTATGATTAGTATTCATATTATTGTTCAGAACCTGAATCAGGTAGGTTTTATTTGCTTAAATGCCCATATTTAATGCTATTGCAATTTATTTCCAAAATCGCATCGCAGTGGATCGTATAGTGTTCGGTGGGCTTAAGACTTATTGTCATATGCAATTGCCCTACGGATGGATCACTTTACATGTATCAGGTAGCTTAGCTGAATGTAGTAGCACAAAAAGATGTGTTTTATAAGTTGTGATTTCAACAAATTATGCATGTACAAAGCCTACAGCGTGAGACTACCACCTCTGAGAGATATTAGCTCTGGGGAATGGTGTGTAGGCCTAAACTTGAAGGTCATTTCTTAATATTTTGGCTCATAAAATTCTTCACAAAATGTTATAAAGATGGGGGTCGTTGATGATTGCACCCGAAAGCTTATAGAACCTCGGACAGCCGCCAAATAGGACTTTGAACTTGCGATACCGACCTGGGCCCTCTTGCATAAACAGTTGCGTTTTTATACGCAACCCGATTTTTCAGCCAATCAGGATCGCGACTTGCATTTAATTTTTTATTCAAGATTTCCATGGTCTCACGCCCAGCCATACCAGATGCGTTTTTTGGTGCCACTATAGTTACAACTTAGTTATTGGTCTATTCATAAGCAATATTCTTTTCATTCTTAAGATTACTGATATCATACAAAAATGATTGCAAACTGGATATTTTTCACAGGCTTGATAAAATAATGGAATTGCAGTAAAGGCTTTTCTGCAACTCTTTAATTTGAATAACCCAGTAGGAAGACCGTCATGTCTTTGAAATTGTGCATTTGTACATTATGTAGTGTAGATAAGCTGTTGTATCTGATTTTCATTTTAATACCGGTACATCCCCTAATCATTTTCAAAATTTAAGTTTTGCATATTAAATATGCTCCAGTGGAAACTAATTATAAAAAGCTGCGATATAACGAGATTCCTGAAGGGCAATTTTGCCGATTCCTTATCTTTGCTTCAAGGTGAGTTTCACTGTACATCAAAACATGTCCAATCCAACAAATAAAAGTTTACAATTCACATGGTGTATTTTTGTTGTTTATTTCTCTCATACACAAAGCACAAATGAATATCATCATCAACCACATATCACAACATCATTGTTAAATTTTGCATTTATACAATATTCTCACTACCTATTATACAATAGTGCTAGACATGAGGGAAGCATATTTTACAAGAACCCCCCCCAAGAAAAAAAATCTCTGAAATCAAAATCCTTTTCACTGTATTCTAGCACTATATTTAAAAAAAAAGGGTGTATATAGCATATTTTCCAGAAACATCAAATAATAGTGCATAGTTTTATAACATTCTCCTTTAAAAGATGTAACAAATTGCTGCAACAAATTGAAATTATAAATATTTGATTGAGTTATCTGAAAAATTACAGCATAAAAGAGAAATGAGGAAATGCACTTTCCCCATTCGTTTTCAGGCTGACATGGTTTCAGAAAGTGACGTAGCTACATTAACCCTTTACTTTCAAAGAGTTTTCTCGAGCAAACTGGGCAAAGATATATTGCATATTAAACAATACATAGTTATACTGATGACACGGGTTTCGAATTCAAACCATTCTGAGCCTAAAAATAATGTTCAACACTTTTTTTGGGGAGGGGGCGGAATTTGCCGCCCACGGCATGGTAGGGGTTAACCCTATTCCAACTGGGCTATTTTACCCCCTGTTTTTACTGGGGGGGGGGGGTCAAATGACCCCCCCATCAGATCTCGGCCGCTGATCGCGCGATTGCCGCAAAATTTTGCCTGAACATAGAGCCGGATGTAAGCTACAAGATTATAAAGTTAAATTTAAGAAAATTATTGATTTTCTAGTTTCAATCAAATTTATGCATGAATTTATGTTTTTGCCTGTAACTCCATAAAAAAGGCTGAAAGAATGCTAATTTTTTGTGTCAGTATTCCTTAAGACACATTTGATTGTTCAATCAAAATTAATTTGTTTTTTATTGTTTTGTTTTTTCGATCTTTTGTTTTCTATTGTTTTGCCGAAATTTGTTGGGGACAGTTTTTCAAGCTTATTTACATTAGAATAAATTAATATCAATGATTTAAATTTGAAATAATCTAATATCAATTTAACAGAATTTGCATTGGATTTGCACACAAAATCACAAATTTGAGCTGTTTTGGGGCCGACGTGCATGTACAAAACATGTAATTTCGGAACGGTCTACCCGGACATCGCAAATTTGGTCTCAAAATATGCGGGAGACTTCAAAGAAAAAAGTCATGAAATGGCGCGGCAAAATCTTTGCGCATTGCAGAATTATCGCGCAAAATGTCGAGGGGGGGTCAAATTGACCCCCCCTCCCCCCAGTAGGAATAGGGTTAAGCCATGCACAAACAACCCTTCAGCAGTTCCTATCATGGCTGGCATAATACAATTATTCATACCCTTGGAAAATAAAAGGCGAATTTGAGTAGAGTGACTTTCTCATTCCTTGGATTTTTTTTTTCTGTCTACAAGTGGTGTTATGGATTTAAAAGAAACAAACATTAGCTGATAATCATATGGAAAATTGCCAGCCTCTTGAAAATACTCATTTGATTACTCGGTACGGAGAACAATCTCTCTAAACTTTGCAGATTCCTTGTTAGATATTATGGGGACTGCCATAGTACCTATACAAAATGAATATGTTGCAGAATGAATAGCTATTGTACAACTAAAGCCACAATGCAAAATTGTACCCCCACTGTCGCGCACAGGTAATATCTAAGAGCAGTTGTAGGTCTTTTTCACTTAATAGACAAACCAACTTAAGAAACAACTGAACAAATATGACAATGTCTTAAATAATCAAATGAGCAATTTCAAGATATTTATATACATGATTATAGGTTAATGTTTGTTACGACTATAATTTTTCTAAGATGAGCAAAGCACTCTTCCTGGAGATATTCAACATGAAGGTACACCCTCGTATACAGCCCTGGAAAAAAAAATTAGACCAGCTTCTTATCAAGGCCTATATGGCAAGTCATATCAGTTATTGAATTTTCAGAATGATTTTTACTAGCTAACTCATGAGTGGATGAATACTCCCCCAAACAATTAGCTTGTGTTATTGTGTAATAATTAACCCCAGACAATTTTTGCTGAAGGACAATTACTTCTAAGGGTACCCCAATGGATAGAACTTTTAGAACAACTTACAGAATGTAAATATCCTAGATGCTAACGGTCCTCGGGGAAATTCTCCAGGGGTTTTGGAAAAAATGTCCCGACCGAAGTGGTCTGGGGATAATTGTCCAAGGGGTATGCCTGATTGCCTCGTAAAGCCATGTCCACTCCTCTGGAGGCAGTTTGTTCAGTTCTTGGTACATTTGATGATAGCATCCACCATGCCTTGTGGCAAGCTGTCAACAAAGTGTTTCCTTTTTTTCCCCCTCACAGCAGCTTATTCATGCTGCGAAATGTTTGTTTCATAAAATTAATTTTTATGTCACACGCACTGGTCTCAGAATAATGAAAAGGCCATGGTGTTCAGACCAAGACTAGTAACGCTTGAAATTCATTGTCTCAGACGTTTATAGTCTATTAGGTGGTCCAAAAACTCTTTCTCATTGGAAAAGAGGGATGTTGTAATTGTCTGGGGAAATTTTGTCCTGGGGTAAAAAGTCATAGGGGTAATTGTTCTAGTTAGTAGTAGTCCCATTAATCATGCATTAGCTGTTGATAATCATTTTCCTACTTCCATAGACAATGGACTTAACACTACTCATTTACCCCAAAATGGTGCTGGTCTAATAATCTTTTCCAGGGCTGTATTTGCTCAAGCAAGTTCAGAAAGAACATAACGGAGGTCTAAAGATTAGTTGGTGCCATTTTTATCACACGCTTAAATACTTCCTGTGTGCCATCAAAGTAGAAGCATTTTGTGCTCTGCACATCGAGGACATCGAGGAAATGTAGGATAAACTTAATATGAACATGGACACAGTAAATGGGAATTTCTATATTACTCAAAGGTCACACATACTGTAATTCATGGTGACCTAGCGTGAAATGACTAGAACATAGCCTTCTTAAGCACAGAATTTTGTCAGTAACTACATACACCACCTTGTAGACATACAATCTGCTTTAAACCCAAGGAACCCCTCTGAAGACAAGGGGAGCGTTTCATCAAGTGTTTTGTCGGTGATTTTTACTGACAACTGTTATAAGCTACTGAAATCCTTGCATCTGATTGGCTGAGAGCAAAATTGTTGATAAAAATCACTGACAAAACACTTGATGAAACGCTCCCCAGGTGAAGGCATATGTGGACATCCTCAAGCCATTGCAGATCACTCAGTTCAGGCCAGTAGAAACCTATACAACGTTTACTCACAAAGGATCATATTCATATTGGTTGACAGTCTATGAATGATTCTAAACATCACAAAATTTGGATAAGTCACTTTTTCTATTGTTATGCAAATGAGAAGAATCCAAACACAGCATTCATTTGTAGATAAATAAAATGTATTCATTCAAGTGATGTGCAATTTCCCTTTCATTTTTACAAAGAACTTCCAATGTGTCGGTACACATTCAGGCAGTTTACTCCAGGCCAGTCGGAAAATTGCGTATTGATATATCTATTTAAGAGTTTAATCGAAAGGAAGTTTCTAAAGACTAAGAAGACATACAATTTCTAGAGAGGGAGAATAAAGTGAATGGATGTGCATTAAAGACATGTACATGTAGAACTACCATGAGCTCATACACTGATCTAGTGCAGGATACGTAAGTAGGCACTTAAACTCACATTCATACAGTATGTATATTGTTTTCTTTCTTTATACACATTTTCACATACACCAAAGAGATCACAATTTTCTAACCATATTAGATAAATATGATAAAATGAGGTCACATGATAATACCCAGACACCTATTTCGGGTTGTTTTTAAAACTGACCAATTAAACAAGTGCTCTACATTTGGTATTATCATATATAATCCTATGCCAGTTCATTCTGTTCAGTAAGCATGTATTCCAGGCTACATTTATGTTAAAAATAATAAACACGTAGAATTCTAGGCTACTTTATATCAGGTTTCCCCCAACTCTCCTTCATTGCTCTGATAATGGCGATTGTCTTTGGAAAGAGAAAACACATCTTAGGCAAATTTGCAAACACTTATCAACAAATTCAGGTAGATAAATAAAGCACTACGTTGGTAAAAGGCAATAAGATTCGCCAAAGTCATGCTCCAGTAAGCGATCTGTATACACATCTTTCTTTAATATAACGGACTATTGAAACTACATTTTCTTTTACAAAAGGAATGCCATCGCAACGTGTATGAGCTTCAAAGCAGTCAAATTACTCTTTCCAGAAACAACCCAATTTAGCAGTGAAATACAACATGTTCAAAATGCTTCACACAAACCCATGTAGTATGTACCGATTTTCCCCAGAAAATCACTACATGGTTGCAGTGTACACTTTGATAATAAAAAAAAGAAAATTTAAAGCTGCCAAAACAGCACAAAATCAGTCAAATTCAGCACTACAAAAATAGGATTCCATACATATATTTGCCCTACAATTATCTATATGTAGGAATTGATAAACATGATCATCATAGCTGCTCAAACGAGCCAACTCTCTGAACTACATTGCTATATAAAGTTTTACAATGCATTTCCAATTTCAAAGACAAGTATATTTTCTTTGTTTGACTATATACAAAACATACTAAGACTTTTTGTAAAAACTCTTTTTTTTAATATCAAATGGACAGAGCCCTAAAGAGGGCAAGAATTAAAGACACTGGATGACCACGGGGTACAGCCAGGAGGCCCTAACAGAGTTATCAGGATCTCCACTTAATATACGAAGGGGGGGGGGGGGGGGTTGGTTAAGAAGAGCAAGGGTTTTTTTAAAGACAGGAATGCATAAGAAAAAGTACAGAAATATGGAGGCACAGTAGCATTCAGAAACATCATCCAAAAAGAGAAAAGGTCACACAGAAAGTGTGAGAACTATACAGGAGGAAAAAAAAGAAGCAAACATGTATTGTAGGCAAACACAAGAGGCTGAAGAAATGCAGAGACTGGAGAAAAAAAAGAGGCTACAAGATGGGCTTGTGAGGAAGGGTAGGGCAGTTAGGGGTTTGAGGGAGACCTAGCGGGGAGGTGGGAAAGGGTAATACTATGGTATGTTCCAAAAGATTTTGAATCATTAGCAAGACAAAATATGGCCCGAGCACAGGGGCACGATGGAGTAGGGCTCAACTGTTGGTCTCGGGCGACGAGATGAGGAACTCCTCATGGCGTTTGTGGGAGCCAATAGCCTTGATGGTGAAGGCGTCGCGTGGAAGCTCCGATTTCCGCCTGAGCAGGGGCTTGGGTTCCCTTCTATTTCCAGGTACTCCTTCAGCAGCCTGTGGGTTGGAAAGAGACAAAGAGAGGAAGGGGAGAAAATGAAAAGTTTTATAGAGGAGGAGGAGTGACAGAGTTAGAGAGAGGAGGACAAAGGGAAAGAGAAAGTGAGAAGAGGTGAGAGAGAAAAGAAAGAATTGGTTATGTTAAAAAAAGTTTCCATGATACAAATTTTCAAGAAAACATTTGAAACCGAGTTCTTGCAGATTGTAGGAGTTTCATGTGTGCTACAGTGCAAACTCGGTCTAAAGAGCTCTGATATAAGAAGATTCCTGATATAACAAGATAATTTTGCTGGTCTCAAGTCTTTGTTGTTTCGTTTTTTCACCCCGATATAACAAGGTTATTTTCAGAGTCCCATGGTCCTTGTTATAGTGAGCTTCCACTGCACTACTGCCTACATCGTTATTTGATAGAAATTTCATTTTTTCTCAAATTCCCCGAGCATCAGGACTTCAAATCCTTTCATTTATCATTGATCTAGATATACAAAGAAAAGTACAGTGGTACCTCGTTATTAACCCTTTCAAGACAATTGACCACATTTTGTGGTTTGGATCAATAACTTTTGATTCAGAGCTCTAAAAAATATACCAGAAGTGCAAAAATTTCTTCACACACTGTGTCCATTTTTGTTGCATGACCATTTTGTATTTGATGCCAGGTTGTATTTGATGCCAGGAATTTTGAAAAGGAGAATAAGCTTTAAAATGCTTAAATTTGGCAACACATTGAGTGGTTCAAAATCTTTGTTTTTTTTTAAATTAAAATTGGAATTTTTTTCAACTTTGACCAAGTTCCTAAACAGTGTATATTGTTTTCAAAGACCTTACATCTTATTAGAACCATGTAGCACTAAAAGAAATATATTAGTGTTGCCAATTTGAAGAAAATGTGATCAATTTAGCCCTTAAATAATTCCTGTCATGAAAGGGTTAAGAACACAGTTATAACAAGGTAATTTTACTGGTCCCACTTCTTTGGATTCTTTTGTTTTTTAGCTCTGATATAACAAGGTAATTTCTCTGGTCCTGAGGAGTTTGTTATAACAAGGTTCCATTTTAGATAGTAAAGAGCTATGATATGAGACAGGGCTTGACATGAAGGACAAATGGGCATCCAAAATATAAGTCTGGACTCCATAATTTCAAATCTCAAAAATCTGAAGCCTCAAAAGAAAAAAATTATGGAGCCTTGAAAAACAGAAAATATTCGAAATCAATGATTTTTTTTTAATACAGAGCAATGCTGAAAATACTCTGCAAATAGGAAAGTTTTCATTTTTGTCTATGAAAAAAAAAATGCATGATTTTGTGGATTTATTGGGGGAAATGGCTAGAAGAAAACAGGATAAATGAATAAATGGTGATCAAAGATTTGTCATGGTAGAGACTGAGATTAATAGCATGTCCAATCCCTACATTCAACAGGAATGAAAAATAATTTCAATGAATCTTCTTGGTTACCGCCTTCTAAAACAAAAGGAATTTGGAAGAGGTTTCCTTATAGGCGCCACAATTTCATTTTCACAGATTGGTTGGAGAGGGATTCTGTTAAAATATCCTTGCTATGTTAACTAGATTCTCCACTGGTGGGTTGGATATTTGCCATCAAAACAAAACAAACCAAACTCAAAAGACTTGCATTAGGCCAAGTGAGAAACAGATAAGTGACATTTTGAGAAAAATTCACTAAAAAAAGAAATTTATTGATCACATGCATATTGGCAACTCTATGGCCCCTCCCATTTCCTTTGCACTGAAAATCCCATAATTTCCACACATAGTGTATCAAAATAGTTTATTTGGAAAAAAAAAAAAGACATGCCAATTTTTGCTTGATCAATTACAAATTCAACAATTCATAACTTTCTTATCCTTAATCAGATTTTTCTCAAACTTTCACTCATCTGGTTTCCTCATTTTCATGCTTTTCACATTGAGTCTTTCGGCAAGGTCATTAGTCATCATTAGAGGGGAGGGGGGGGGGGGGGGGGGGGAGGGGTGTTCTTACTCCACAATGAAATGTTTGTTGACAAGGCCACTGATTTGGTCCTATGACATTTTTTCCTTCTTTTCTTCCTCATCCTTTCCTTTTCTCAGGTTTTTTTCCCGTCTTTTTTTTTCTTTTCATGCCTGAATAAACTAGGGAATCCAGTTATTTGCAGGAAGCACTGTTATTTCTAAAGAGAGGATATTTCTCCTCACTTATCTACACCTATTGCAAATCTACCACAGGAACAAGGAGGTTTAAACAAAGGAAGAAAAACATTAAATAGATGTTTAAATATGAGGTGACTGCCCTCTTCCCCGAAAAAAGAAGAAAAACAATGAAGCTACATGTATAAATACCATATGCACATCATGTAAATATGTTCTAAACACACAGCACAGGTTACTGAAGGGCAGACAAATGGATTTTTTTATATCAAAACAAGACCTAAAGAGATGACAAACATCCCCCCCCCCACCCCACCCCCCCCCCCCCCCCCCCCCCCCCCCCCCCCCCCCCCCCCCCCCCCCGCACACAAAAAAAAAAATGAAATGCTGAAGAAATTTATGTTCAGCAACAACGCACAGATTCTTAAAGAGTAGACATTTTGAAGTAAGAAGGAAAATATAACTCACTGAGAGACTGCATGAACTGGAAAAGAAAAGGAATTGCCCCCCCCCCCCAAATCATTTCTGTGTAAATGAAGTAAAATTCAATGACAATGTGTTTTAGACACACAGCACAGATTAGTCAAGATCAGGCAGAAACAGTTTTCCGGAGGATGAAAAAGATTTACAAAAGAGTGGATGTCCATAAGAGTTTGAATTCAGCTGAGTGCCCCTACCCCCCTCCCCCTCCTTCTCCCATAATATTGTAATGAAATGAAATGCTTATGAAATGCTTATGAAATCTGCAAAATAGATGTAAAGCATGTTATACACACACACAATACACAGATCAGCCAAGGGTAGATAGAATCCTAGCACATACTCTTCAGGAACACTAGGATTTAAAGAAAGAGGATGTTAAAATCACATCAAATCAATTTATTGAATTAAAATCCACAATATTGGATAGTGCAAAGGAGAAATCAAAATAGGTTAGAAGATGAATTTTCAAAAAGGAATGTCAAATCATCATTGAAAAATCACTAAGCAAACAAAATACAAAAGCAACAAAAGGGGAAAGTATATTATAATCAGAGAAATAGAATATACAGTCAAACCTGCTCTAGAGACCACCTGTCTATAAAGACAACAATTTTTGTTAAAGGAAGCTGTACTTACAGACCACCTGCTCATAAAGACTGCTTTTATTGTCTCCCTTCAACAGTCTTTATATACAGGTTTCACTGTACATGTAGGCCTCATGCCAATGAGAGTTTGAAATAAGCAAAGTGCCCCCCCCTAAAAAAACAAACAAAACAAAAACAAAAACAAAACCCCCCCCCCCAAAATCAACAAACCCCCCCCCCCAAAAAAAAAAACAACAACAAAAAAAACACACCCAACAACCGGTTATAGAATAAAATGTTTAGTTTATGAAATTATGTTAAGCAGATTACACACACAAACAAGACTCAAGGGTGAATAATTAGCATGTAGGGTTTCTAAAGAAAGAGGACGTTTATGAGATAAGCTGGAGTGCTCCCTACCCCCAAATCATTGCTTTGAAATGGGTTTTCCAAAATGAGCACTAACCTCATTCTTAATGTGTTCTTTGAGTTCGGCCTCAGAGTCCATCTCCATGTCAGGGCTGTTACTGCCAGCCGTACTATTGGCTCCAGTTAAACTCACCTTGGAGAACTAGGCGAGACAAGAAACAGGCAAGCTCCTAATTACATACGGTCCACACGATTTTGGAAGCGGGGTATGCAAGGTTTGTTTGTTTTTTGGCTGCCTGGGTCTAATAGGGGTCAAGCTAGAAAGCTTTCTAATAGGCCAACTAACATGAATTTCCAGTTTATTATCGAGGTTTTGCAAGAGAAAATTAGGGGTGGAGCTCCCTAATAGTTATAATGATCATAGTACCCGACCCCCACCAATCTCTATTACAGAATTCCACCTGTTCATTATAACTATTAAACACACCAACAGTGCCATTCAAAATTGTTGTTGTACTGAGAGGATAATGTTCATTTAAAAATTTTTTCTCTCTCTATTACCTCTACATGTTTATGCTGTGCAGTTATAGCAGTAATACCTTCAGACTATTGGAAAAGGAATGCCGACAGAATAACTTCATTATCTAAAGGTATTTTCATGCATATCAAGAAGAAAGAAAATATAGATGAAAAATAATCTATCGTACATGGCCTTACACATAATTACAAGGTCTGTATATTAGGTACATTAGAAAATTTGGACAATTTTTTTTTTGGGGGGGGGGGTAATTGAGAACGAGTCTGTTAATAGTTTGAATAACGCATACAATTTATTTACAAAGAAGGTAAACTAAATGAAATGGGATTCCAGATTCTACCTACTAATTAAATTTTAAAAAATAAATAAGAAAAACAGCATAACTGTTCAAGGGGCATTACAGTTAGTTCTAATCTAGTATTATTTTGATGGATTGTTGAAAAGATGATACGAGGAGACTTGGACATAATCTAGCAGGAAAGCTATTCGTCAATACATGGAAATGACAATAACCCGTTCATGTGCAGGCTTAGAATCTCATCAATTTTAGGGGCTCAAAGGCAAAACAAATACATGTTTTAATGACAACTAATAGACATGAAAGGGCATTGCAACAAATAAGGGAGGCATTGCAGGAAAAAGTCTAGCTGCTAGGTGATTTGTGATCTGCATGTGCACCCTCTGAAATCTGGGCCCCCGTCTTGTAAAAGTTAGGATTGTTTGCAACATAGCTTGAGAATGATATAAATCAGATATAACAGACTCTCACTTTGCGATTGATTCACATCAATTCTTAATAAGACTTGTAACTTGAGGGTTTATACCTATTTCATGCATGAATTTGATACAAAGGAATCATTACACTGATCAGCTTGGTGCTACATAGATATTGGAGTCTGAAATTCCGTAGAAATTCATACCCGGCCCTAAGTCGTTTGCGCATAAACTAACCAATCGTTGTTTTGTATGCAAGTATTACTTGCTTATTCTTGACCGACATAGAAGATTGTCCTAGAAAGTGTGTCCTGGGGGGTGTTTCATAAAGCTGTTCGTAAAGTTACGAATGACTTTACGAACGACTGGAACATGTTCTTGGGTGCTATACTAATCAGATTCTCAATCATTTAGCACAAGAACTGATCACCAGTCGTGCGTAACTTACGAACAGCTTTATGAAACACCCCCCTGGGCAGTTTTAATTCACTATTCATCTAGGCACTACCCTGCTGCAGGGTTTTGTAATGGATAACACCCAATAACTTCTACAAACACAAAGCAACTAATTCAGTACAGAATACATTGATCTACAGACACCAAAACCATTATTGGTACATATACACTGAAAGACCTCCGTGAACTGCCATTTTAAAAAGAGGGAGCAAAGGATTTTGGACAAGGTGGAGAGACAAATATTTTAGTTAGTTGAATGTGGACTTTCTTAAATTACAGCTACTGGTTTGCACAGGACTAAATTGCCTTTACAATTTATAGCCTTGATGTATATTGGAAGTAGTCATGTAGAGAGACGAGTTCAGTTTTGTTGTCATCAGATTCCTATATGTGACCCTCCACCACAAAACGACCAATAAGTCGCAATGGGAGTTCAAGTAAACAGTTGAAAAGGTTTTTTTGGGTAGAAATATATATTTTAAGTTTTTGGTATTTTCTGAAAGTATAGATATTAATCTACCATCTGACAAAATTCCGGAGTAATATAAAATACCATTTTGAAATATGTTTTTACTCTCCTTCAAAATGACCATTTTGTCATGGACATTCAAACTTTGTGAGTCAGCTTATTGGGATCGTACTTCACATCGCTTTTCTGGTATAACTCAAAAAGTTTGCATTGCCTGATATTCAAAATCTACAGAAAGAAAGAAATATCTATTCTGAAGGTATGGAAAGTTTCAACCCAATCCAATGAGTACTTCACAGTGTAGGCTTTGGAGTTTTAAACAATAGGACACAGATTAGGCACTCTTAAATGGTCACTCTTCTTTAGAGCTTGTTTTCTCTATTGTTTTGGTCATTACCCTGTCTGACACTCTGACATTCTCATTGTAATTTATAAGGGTTTGTGTAGTCTATAGAAGACAAGTTGTATATCATTTTAAAGCTTAGAATCTAAGCTTTCAAACTGCTAAAATTAAAAAAACAAAATTTCCGACTTATTGGTCGTTTTGTGGTGGAGGGTCACATATTGAATTTGCTTTGGAGTGAAACTGTTTTCATTTATGAAATCTTTAGTACATGTAGAACAAAATGTCTAATAGTGCTATGGAAATTTTTCTGTCACTAAAACGGTAGGGATAATCCTGCAAATAAGTAATTCAATTTTCTGATACTCTATTCAAGAGAAATAGAGTTTCTCATAGGTTGTCCCTGGTCTCCAGCTTTGTCCGTCCTTGATGGTACATTTATCTGAGAATCCAATAATATATCTAAAGTTATCACACGAACTTCAACAAACCTGCATCAATGCTGCTCAAAATAAATTCCCCCTGGGTTCAACAAATAATTAATGAGCTGATCTTTATTACAATCAAATTGCAGTATTTTGCTTTAAAAAAAAAAATTGTATCATCAGCCCATTTATGCATGTGATTAAAAAGGGAACCAAAAAAGGGGCAGATTTACACCAAAAGACGATTGTGTACTTCTGCCAACTGTATGCATACATGTAAGACATCACACATTGAAACGACAGATTTGAAATTGCAATAGCTAGCTTAGCAAATCGTAATGGCGCGTAAGGACACAAAGAGCAAAATTGCTAGTTCTGTCTGTGCATCTAAAATTGCAATCAGACTTATCTGAATAAAAATTTTCATACCATCTTGCTTAAAAAAGTTAATTCTACATCCTAGTATTTAGGTTGTGCCTCTACAAAATGAAATTATGATTTTGAATAATTTTGTCTAATGCGTCATTCTCGCGGTTTTTACCTGCCATTGCGTTTCGCTAAGCTTCCTAACCTCCAAATTTGAAGTAATAACTGTTTACTTACCAAAGGATTTGATTTTGCTTTACTTTCTAGTTTATTCCACATCTCATCCATCTTCAGTAGCTTGTCTTTCTCACTGCAAAGAGAAAAAGATCGTAACAAGAGGAGAGAAAAATTGAAAAAGAGAAAGAGCAAGGGATAGAAAAAAACACCCCACCCCAAAGAGAACTCATTACGTACATCACTTGATTCAAACTATACAAAGAGTGTTGTGAAGGAATTGTCCCACGTACATGTCTCAAATTTCTTGACACTTTTGCATTCAAAGTTGTTCCCGGCATACATTCGACTTTGGGATAAGAGAAAAGTAATCAAAGTTTAGTGTGATCTGTCCTCTGTAAAGGTCAGAATGAAAATTCACACCCAAGATGATTAGACATAGCACCCACCCACAATGAAGCCTCTCATACACAAACAGCTCTACCAATCACAAGAAAACTTGTTCCAGACAACTTAGGCTTGTTTTACAGTTAGCTGTGGAAATGTTACAATTATAATATATTCAACCCAAAAAGTAAGTTCCCTACCATCACTCTTCAATATAACTTGAGAATTATATGATGAAATTTGTTTATCAAAAAATGCGAAGTATGCAGAATTTTGATTGCTTGTTTTTAACAAGAAAATGCACTTTGCATTTCATTATGCAATGCAGTGTGTACATGTGCGGTCTCCTTTCAATTCTTTTCTTCATGTGCAGGCGCATAGCCATAATTCAAATAATATGATCTAGAAAGCATGATTTTTCAGTGAAGTTTCATGAACTGGAATCACATATGTCCATAATTGAAAAGATTAAACCCTGCATTGCATTATGAAACTCAAAGTGCAACTGTTATTCTACTACCGACTGCAGTAAAAAAAACACATAATTTCAATATTAAAATGTAATAATTGTTCACAAAATAACCAATCAAAATATGTGCACAAAAATTCTTCAGACTTTGCTTTTACAATGAAAACAGCTTATCAAATATTTGTTGAGTTATGTCAGAAAGTGAGGATGGAACTTACTTTTTTGGTTGAGTATAGTTATCAACCTATAACTAAATGTCAAATTGTAGGAAAGAATATGTAAACCTGTTATCACCCATGTAAACTGCCCTCTTCATCACATTATGATGTCGTCTGTTTGGAGCAAGAAGGGCGTTAACTCATATACTTTAACACTGAGTTCACGCCCTTCTGGCTCTAAACACACGATGTACTGAAAGCCAGAAGGGCGGTACCTCTGTGTTAAAGCATACAAGCCGATCACCGTCTGGCAGGCTCAGCAGATGATAGAGGAATAAAGAGAAAAAGGAGAAAAACAACTCACTTTTGTCTTTCATCTTTGTATTTCTGCATGCAGTCATCAAAGCGCTTCTGGTTGATTTCCATGAAGAGCTTCAGTGCGTTGTAGATGAGGCCATTGATGGTTCTGGTTGAACAAAAATGAATGACAAGAAAGACAAGAAAGTCAAGGATAGTCCTGCAGTGAGCAAATGGGGCCAACATGCAGAATACAGATCTGTATGCTAGATCTGTGTGCTGGCCTTGTTTATTTAGTTATTTATGCCAGCTTTTTCAGCTGGCATAAATCACTGATAGTGCTATGTATTTATATTTTGGTGAAACTGACAGCTTAACTAACAATTAACATGCATGTAGTATGTTAATTGTTATGTTTGTCCCATTTACCCATTTCCATGGGCAGTAATTTTTCAGTATAACTTTTTAGAAAAATAATCGTATTACACAACTGCTATTGTGGGTAACATTATCAACTATTACAAATAACTTCATCTTAGAGTCTTCATTACCATTCTCAATAACGAAAATCAATGACATTAGCACATATTGGATTTCAGAGTAATTTTTTAATAATTAAATCTTAAACCTTATTGTTTTCTTTTTTGTTTAATATAAATCTGTGTTAAATACCATTTATGCACAATGTGCTGTCGTACTGATTGTAGTAATTCTAGCCACCCTCATATCACTTGCTAATTAAACCTTTTTATTTTATTCTGTGTGATATAAATGTGATACCGGAATTTAAAAAAAATTTATATATATTGTGTAGTGTTTGTATAATCATGTAAATTCTCTTTAATTTGGCTTCGGCCACGATTTGAGATTTGAGATTTAATAAAACCTTTATCAATCAATCAATCAAATAACAAAAAACAAAAAAATCCCTGAAATTTCTAAAAAAAAAGTGAATCACTTGTCCGTATGTGCGTTAGCGTCCTTATACAATGCTGGATGATGATGATGAGCGGTATTTGCATAAAAAATATTTTACAGCATTGCCCCCCCCCTCAAAAAAAAAATCCCTAGAATAAGAAGAAAAAAGTAATAAGAGTAAACTGACTTGTTCCAGTGCGCCTTGGAGTTCTTGTACAATGCTGGAAACATGATGGGCAGTATCGTCTCGTCGTTGTCACTTATTAAGCTCATTATGTACTCGTTGTTCCAATAATACAATGCACGTTCTGCAACCTGAAGGACAAACAGACAATTTGCGCACGTAAAGTTTCTCCTGAACCCACTCACATCGCCTCAAGAATGGTACAAGATCGGGATGACCAGAATCATTTCATGGCATGTATCATAGAATGAAGGAAACCTATCACAACAAAAGTCAGGGTTTAAACATCTTTTCCAATAAGTTTCAGGGGAAAGTATAAAGTGAAATCTTTAAATATATTCTACCAGATAATGTATATTCTGTATAACAACCCTCCAAATTCCCTGCAAAATTACTTTAACGATGCTGGACAATGTTATACATTTTTTGTTTTATTTTCCCTTCTAAAATAGCATTTTCAGACCACATTTGTGGAGTCCCCATGGCCCATATATTCAAGCGCACTGATTTTCAGTGTTGGTGATGTCCAGTAAAATCTTGTAAATTTCTTACAATTTTAAGAGTCCCAAACATCTTAATATTCTCCAGTCTAAAAAGTGCATTCCAAAATGCAAACTGACGACCAGTGCTCAAACCAAGCGTGGAATTGTCTCTTTACCTGGAAATGTGGGCTAGAAACGCAGTTAGCTAGCTGCTGGAATAGAGGTGTCATCACCTTCTGGAACTCAAGTGGTTCAATCACATCAAGAATCTCTTCTAATTCATTTAGAAACATCACCTACAAAGGAACAGAAGATGAATTTTACCACCTCTTTATCTAAATATCACAATTCATTTAGAAACATAACCAGCAATTTAAAAAAAAAAGAAAAAAAGACTTTGTCATATAAATCTCACAATTTATTAAAAAATAACTACAAATAACAAGTCCTATATTTCATTTTGAAAAATCACCTACAAATGAATAAAATACATGAATTTTACCACCTTTTCTCACAATTCAAAACTTAAACTACAAATTTATGTTTCTCACCTACCCTGTAAAAACTCATTTAAATTATGTCATATCTTAATCTTTCATCATTTGCTTACTTTATATCTTCTTTTTATATCTAGTATTATTAATTTTTGAATATTTTCTTGCCATTTTCCTTCACGTTCCAGCACAGAAGAATGAGACAATGTTTGCTATTTGGATTTTTGCTATACCACATTTAAACAATAAACAATGCAAGTTCTAAATTTCACATCATAATTGACACAAAAAGTTAAATTCTGATGAATAATTATCATCACATCCATTTCAACCTACCTCTTTAGGACTATGAACCTTGGGCCAGAATTTCAGTAAAAGTTTGAGGACCTGCCATAACACATTTAAAAATAGTTCACATTTTAATTCATTACAATATACGCACAATACTCAATACATATAAAGGAAATGTATTATACATTGTATGAACCTCATAAATGCCTGATAATGTTCACTTCTTAACCGATAACAGCATTTTAATTAGAATAATAATCTAGACACTTTAATATAATGCGCAAACTAATCCACCCAAAAAGGATGCTCAAGGCGCTTTTTTATGAGTAAAATTGAATAAAATTGTCTACACAGAGTCAATTTTCAAATAAAACCCAAAATACACATAGCTCAAAGCAAATTAGCAATTATAATGGGGTGTGACAGATTTGAAGGAAAGAATCGACTTGAACAAACAGGCAAAGTTCATTGTTCTTCTCGTATGTGTCTAAATGCTTCATAATATTAGCCTTTCAGATTTTCTTTCATACTGTAAGTAGTACAGAGCTTTTCTTATCACGCCATTGGAAGCTGAAAACTTGCAAAATTATTATGTTATACACATGATGCATTCAGATGTATTACCACTTACAAACAGGGTAACTACAAAACTACAGTAAATGTTTCAATTATAACTAGAAATTGCTATGTACATCATCCTCATTATCAAGTATAAAAGTCCATTCCATTGTCGATTATAAAGGATGGTTTGAAGAAAAAAGATCTATAAACTGCCAGCACAGTGTAAAGTATTTAATTATTTTTTGGAAATTCATAAATGAAATAAAAATTCTTTCAAAATTAGTCCAAATGCAAAAACGTGTGTATCTCACCTGTTCTGTTAATGAAGGATCTTTCTCTAAGAATTGAACTACACAGTATGCTAGCTGTAAGAAGTAATAAAAACGGAAGGGGAAAAAAAAACATGTAATTCAGCATCATGGATTTCAATCCTAATGGAAGATGATTAATGCACATGCATCAAGGGATAATACTGGGTGCCAGGAATGGATAATGATAATATGCTAGAAGCAGGAAGAAAATGACGCTTGTCTGAAAATACCAACCGAATGGACATGTACGACTTAGAACGGATCAACAACCATGGCAGATACAAGATAATTGCTAGGATGAGACCATTAA